>JACWFM010000059.1:0-273980 GCA_019775565.1 Melanodothis sp. VS III C KN 2
CTACATGCCGACTTCCCCTACACCGATGTTAATGATATTAATATAGTAGCGAGGGAAGCTCGCTTATAAAGGCAGATAGCTAGCCTCTAGCCTTTCATATAATAGTACCCTAAGTAGACTAATTAAGTAAAATTCTAAAAAAATTTAATTATAATAGGTATTTTTCTAAATATATTTTAAATTTTTGCTTAGTTATATATAGTACTATTAAGTAATTAGCATCTTAAAATTAAGGTTTGAGATTATCTATCTATAAAAGTACTATGTATTCCTAGTTAAGCTAATTCGATAGCTATCTTAAGCTCATATAGCTAGTCTATAGTTTTAGTCTAAGATCTACTCTTAACTAGGCTTAGTTAGCTTAAAGAAGAGCTATAATACTTAATAATAGATCTATTAAGAAATTATATCTAGACTTATTCTAGATTATATTCATAAAATCTAAAAAGTACTTATATAAGGTCTCCGAAATTCGAGAGTTATAATTTTTTATTTACTATATAAGACTAAGTAGGTCTAAGAAGAGTCTAAAAAGTAGAATTAAAGTAAAATACCTATACTTTACGAAATTTGAAGCTAAACTCTAATAAGTATTTTTTGGCTAAATTCATAAAGCTATATAAAGGTAATAGCTAAACTAAAAAGATAAGATATCTCTTTAGATTTTTCGGATTTTGTTTATCTACTAATAGGATAATTTAGTATTAATAATAAAACTGATATGAAATTTAAACCTAGATTAAGTTTATGATAATTAGTCTTGAATTTAGTACTAATCTCGAAAAAGGCTAAAAGTAACTATTTTCTTTTCTTAACTAGTTTCTCCTACTAGTATAGTAGATATTAATTAAGTAATTAATTAAAGTTCTATAATAAAGCTTTAAAAGTCTTTTTTAAATCCTCTATCTTCTTATTTTAAATATCTGATTTTATTAAGGAAATTGATAGAATTTAAGAATAGAATCTAAGACTTTAAGCTCTTAATTAGCTTAGATAAGAAAATCAGGTCTTAATTCCTAGTAATCAGTAAAAAATAAAAATTAACTCTGATAATTTCTATTTAAAGAGGCCTACTTTCTTAAGAGTAATTTAGCTAGGCTACTTTAAGATTAAACTTTAGTAGTAAGACTATTACTATAATAATAAAAACATCTAAAATCTTTTTTAGCTTCTTAAGATTAGACTTATTAGGCCTAATTAGCCTTAAATTTAATACTTAGTTATAAAAAGCTAAGAAGTAGCTAGCTTTTCTTACTAGTATATTATTAACTTATATATATCTTCAAGTCAATATTCTACTTTCTAGTAGTAGCTTATATTTTTTTTATCTATATAGTTATAGAGACTATCTAAAGGACCTTACTAATAAAAAAAATAGATCTAGATTTGAATCTATAATTTCTAATCACATCTATCTACATTTTATTACTATTACTCTAGTAACTTATATAAGTATAATTTCTAGTAATATATCTACTAAAATATATATGATAGTAGGATAGTAATATCTACCGATATAGTATAATTAGGATAGATAACATTATTTATAGTATTAGACTATAAGACTCTTACGAAAGACTAGATGAAGGATCTCGCTAAGAAAAGAGATAAGATTTAGCCTCTAAAGTCTAAGGGAGAAGAACCCTTAGAAGCTCTTATCATCTTCCCCACACTCGTCGTCCCCTCACTTCTGCGCTTTACTTAAGGATCTCCGAGGACGAGCGATACTAATATCCTTTGTCCAATAAGATGTAGCTAACTAGGTATCGCGCTTCAGTAGATATCGACAAAAGCAAGTAATCGTAGCGAGCGTCAGATAGCCCTATAGGCTCGTATCATGCTAGTCTACTGGAGAACAGGTATTCTTCGCCTAGGTGCTTTCTTCCTGTATCTCACATTCACATAAGAGCAGCCTAGTGACGATGGGCGTTCAAGAAAAAGATGAGAGTGAGCACTTCTCTCCATATCGCACTGACGGCAAACTCGTACGTACTTCACCCGGCATTACTTTCTACCTTAACGCTAACACGACATCAAGTACGGCTTCGTTTGTATCGTGACTGGCGCAACTTATTCGATTGGCCGTGCGGTAATCTATGAGCTCGCTGCTCATGGCGCAGCAGTAGTATACGCATGCTCTTCGGAACCTACGAATGACTTTGCTAGCCTTGTCGACGAAGTGAACGCTCAGTACGCAAGCACGAAGGTCATCGGCTACCCGTTCAAGCAAGCGGACGAGGAGGGCACGCTAGCACTCATTGACGATGTGCTGAACGCTTGGGGTCGGTGAGTATCATGTTGTTGCTATCAGATTCGAAGAGCAGCTGACTCCGAATGACAGGCTCGATGTCTACGTGACGACCTCGCCAGCGCCCGGGCCCAGCACGTTAGCCACTACGACTCCAGCCTCCCTTCACACCCTCTTCGAAGCCAACAGCATGGCGCCTTTCCTCGCCCTCAAGTATGCGCCCGCGGCAATGCGCAAGATGTCACCCCGAGGCAGCTACGCAAACGCTGCGCCGAAAGATCGTGCCTATGGCAGTATAATCGTGGTGAGCTCGGTCGCGAACTCCAGTGCTGGAGACAAGAGTGTGGGACCAGGATTCACAATCGCTGCGCATGCTGCACTTGGTGTTGTACGAGCGGGCGTACCGGCGCTGAAAGGCACCGGCGTCAGAATTAACTGCGTGAGTGCAGGTGGCATTGCGGATCACAGCTCTCAGGTTGTTGACATTGGGGAGCGTCGGGGGCAAAAGCAAGAGCATACTGGTGGTGTTGAGAGACTTGGTCTTCCGATGGAGGTCGCTCGAGTCGTTGGCTTCTTGTCGAGTGGATTCAGCTCGTACGTCACTGGTGCGAACCTGGTCGTTGACGGAGGAGCCAGCGTGATGGGTGCGGCCTAGAAGCTTTGTGGGCTTTTCTGTGGGCAGGCCACTCGGTTACAAAGAGCTGGGAGCATAGCGGATGTTCATTTGCAAAGGCTATATACACCTGTTAAGACACTTCTTTTTCGCGTGTAGTGAGACACACCAAGCCGAACAATGAATCATCGCCGACACCGCACATCGAAGACTTTTTGGGCCTTGTAGACGTTCATTGATGTTAGGTTCAGAATAGGAATTTAATGACAGGATATTTCACTCTGCGAGGAGGAACACTAAATATAGAACACCAAAGTGTGAATGTAGAAAAGCTAGGGATCCAAACTGGATATCCAGCTGCACTTAGGTGCTCCATGAAATGATCAGTGTGGCCTACAGTTTTAGCACCATTTCCTACGACTGATGAGAAGAGGCAGGCGAGAGCATCCTTGGTACATTTTGCAGACGCCGTAGTCCTGGTATTCGACGGCGTGGTCGATGGCGTGGTCGGTGGTGTGGGATCTGGCGTTGGCATAACCTTTACTTCTCTCTTGCCGAACTCACCAGCCGTCACAGTTGCCGCTTTTGGGTACTGCTTGTTACAGAAGCTCTGCGCTGGGGCGTAGTATTTGAGCGGAGTAATTTTAGCATAGATGCCAGCTTTGCAAATGCTGGATGATACGGAGCCCGGTCGGCGAGGCACGAGTGCGGACACAGCCTCAAACAGGCAAAGAACAACGACGGAAAGTAGCATAATGTCTTTGGAGAGAATCTCTTTTGCAGGCCGGTGTAAGCGGGAGCTGTGCACGCTGTGAAGCTCGTGAACGAGTGGGTGAAGCAGTGAATTTATGCTACTGTCTAGCTCAACGTTCAAGAGCTCTGCTTTTACCTCTCGAGCCATGCGGCACCTCCATGGGTTGACTGATGCGCTTGGAAGGACCGTTCAAACCTAATGGGCTTGCCATAGCATCTATCTTGCAGAGAAGGTTCCGAGGGCTTCTTGTCAAGCAGGGTATCAGCGTGTATTCGAAGTTCTCGTCTCTCAAATCATTCATAGTTCCATCTAAGGAATCAATTAGGGACCCAGTCTTGCCAATCATTCAGGTTCTTTGCACGAGGACTCTTGAGATTGCTCTGGCTTCGGCATACATCATACCTTAGGGACAAGGCGTGAGATCTTTGGGCGTTCCACTCTTAAGCCGAACGTTGAAGGTCTCGTCCTTGAGCCACGATTTCATGAATTCAGAAGAACTGAGCACACACAGTATCAAGTATGGGTCGGCCAAGCTGCGCGCAGGCCACAAGAAGACGGCCTAGTAAAATGTCGCAGTCCCTCTCCAGCAGAGGCGAAACACCGTCTATATTGCACGTGGCGAAACAAAGTCAGCCTCAAAAGTGGAGTTTGTAGCCTGAGCTGTCTCGGATTGAGTTCGCATGTCTTCTAGAACCTTGCGATATTGGCGTGCTGGAAGTTCTTACGCTAGATCTAGAATGTCCATCGTTCAGCGTGTCTTAGAGGCAAAAGTGCATACTTACTTCACGTGGCGTCGAAAGCTTGAGTTGAACAGCATGTGTGATTTGGCGGCTGCAACCTACGCCAAAGCATAATTGCCGAAGCAGATATGAGTGGCAGCAATGTCAAGAAGAATTGTGCGGACGAAAGTGGTCAAGCTGGCCTGCCGCGTTCGTCCCAATATATGTAGCTGTTTGGTCAATGGGGGAGTGGTATTTACGTCACTCGCGCTCGACGGCAATCTGACGATGGTACTCGTGAAGCATGTGCTGATGCATCTAGATGTACTTTGCTATGGAGGCGTTCGCACTAGACCCAAAGTAGAGCGGATGTCGCCTTCGGTCCCACGTTTCGGGACTCTTGGATTCTTCCCGGTCGCGTGCGCTCGTTCCCTCCATCTCACACAAATACACGATGATGGAATATCTAAACAGCGTTCAACAATACTCTTGGGCGCTGAAGGTCTATTGTACATATCGCTGGGTCAATGACCTTATGGTAAGCGAGATGCATGGATGCTCGACCATACTGTACAGTAACGATAGAGTAACAAGTAAGCTTCACCTCCGCGAGTCCAAAGAGCCTGGAACCCTGTGCCACATTGCCTCGAGCACTCTTCGCCCGCCACAGAGCTGAGTACCATCGGGAACGCAAGTGCTACCGCCGTGCCATGAAGTGTGAGGTTCGTATGCAAGGACAACTAGGCCGGGCTGAAATTGTTAATGTAGTCTAACCTCGGGGGCGTCGAACACCGCCAAATCAGGTACGGAGTTGGCTTGCAGGGCGATCAGTTTAGCGAATGGTGGTCACGCCGTGGCTGCTAGGAACTATCTTCAAGATCGATTCGTCTTCTTTTGTTTCTTACTGTCTATTGTTGTCATAACATCCTTGTTGTCGCCATGGCGAACACTTTGCGTTGCTCTCGTTCATACCAGCGCCTGATCCTGCGTTGTGTGTTGGCGGCTGCTCTTGTCGCTGCGATACTTTGCTTCGGTAGCACTTGGCCGCCTGTGGCGAGTGCCGATGGGTCGAAGAATGGCCATCATTTGGGCAGAGAGTCATTGAACCACCAGGAGAGGCTCACGGAGGAGAACGCCATCGAGCAAGCCGATATTGTCCGAATTCCATCATCACCAAAAATTGAGAATGGGGCCGTCACTCCAGCTCCTCCCCCTGAAGCTCCTGTTCCTCCAAAGGAGCCAACCGTGGCCATTTCAGACCACCAGTGGACTGAATCAATTCGTCGCATCGAAGACTTGCTCGACGACGAGCTTCGCTTGAAGGCCCTCCTCGCTCCTATCACGGACACAGGCGAGCCGCTACTGCGCGACTTGACGCACCGCGTCAGAGCCTTCCGGAGCGTTTTCAAGACTTGGGAAGAGCTTCACATTGATCCCCGTGATGGTAAGCTGAATCGCTGATCGAGAAGCACAATGAAACAACACTGAGATGCATATCAGGCAACGTGCAACAACTATCAGCCATCCCTCGCCTTCGCTCAATGAAGCTGCCGTCTCACACTCTTGCGCAAACGATTCGGAGTTATGATAGGATACGGCATTTCGTAAACACCTTCGCCAAGCGAATATTCCCATGGACGATGATGTCCTACCCAGACCACATGTTATTGCACGCCAGCTTCTACAACGGTGGTCGCGGAATCGTATTCACTGCAGGCAACCGCCAGGCAGGAGAGCTTCTGACTGTTATCCCGAGTTTGAGGCAGCTCGGCTGCAAGCTTCCCGTCGAGATCATGTACCTGGGCGACGAAGATCTGGATGAGGACATGCGTGATCGCCTTGAAGAGCTCGATGGAGTTGTAACACGAGATCTGCGGCTCATGATAGAAGACGACGGCTGGCATTTGGCAGGTATGTTCTCTGACAAGAGCCCGAACAAAGACCTCGAGGCTGACTCCCCCAAAAGGCTGGGCCGCAAAAGCTTTCGCAATCCTCATGTCTTCCTTCCACGAAGCGATTTTTATCGACGCGGATTCCTTCTTCTTGGTCGATCCTGCCACGCTGTTCGAAGACGAAGGCTATCGTAAAACAGGCGCGCTCTTTTTCAAAGACCGTAACGTCTCTCCGGAGAGCAAGCGCGCCTGGATTAAGTCTATCCTTCCAGCTCCAATCTCCACCAACGTCAAGCACAACAGAATGTGGACCGGTGAGAGCGGACACATGCAAGAGTCAGGCGTGATCGTAGTAGACAAATGGCGACACTTCATCCCCATGCTCCTAGCAACAAGGCTGAACGGACCGGACAGAGACGGCGACGAAGCCAAAGGAAAGCGAGGCGTGTACGACATGTTCTACGGCGACAAAGAGACTTTCTGGCTGAGCTGGGAGATGGCTGGTTCTTCCGACTACACATTCCACGGTGGCGTGGCCGGTACGATGGGCAAGCTTACGCATGTGCAACCTTCAGACCCTGAGAAGCCAGACGAACAGCCAGTCACTGTTGACGGGCCCATGATCTGTTCGCCACAGCTTATTCATTTCGACCACGACGGCAAGCCAATCTGGTTCAACGGGTGGCTTGCGGCAAATAAAGACGATTTGCAGGAATGGCAAGAGTTCGATGCGTACCTCGAGGAGGAGCCCGAGCAAGGCAGGAAGCCGAAAAAGGATACCTGGTCCATACATCCAGCAAATGTGGTTTGTTTGGAAGCGGCTGAGGCCAAGACGTTCAGTAAGCAAGACCAGACGACGCTGGATGGCATCCTAAAATTGGCGAAGAAAAATGGCGCGATGCTTGATACTTCATGAGGGCATCTTGGCGTATCTGCAGCATTTTTACTGAATTGATGATTTTACTATTCAAAACACCACAGCCATTGTATTGAGCCCATGTGCAGCTCACCCTCAGTGGTCAGCGAAACAGTTTAGTATCGATAGCTCGTGATAAGTTTTGTGCGAGACTGCCCGTGGAGTTTTACCGGCAGGAAGGACCTCGATGGTCAATATGCATTATCAGAAACACTCATTCACATGAACTGTCTTGGTAGGAGGTAGACTGTAAGACTCTGGTTAAAGTCCCAGTTTGTAGGTATTGTAGAAGTGTGACTCCAATGATTCGGAAGTCATGTACGATTGCTACATGGAATCAATGACGATTAATGCTCGGTTGTTCAACGGTGCGGTGCCTGTGAATGGCGTCCTCTCCCGCCTCTCACGTGCGTCTCACGTGCACGGCTTTGCAAGAAGTGACGGAATTCCATCAGCTTCGATGGCTTCAGCTTCGGTCGGTGATCGCTTTCGTCACTGTCGATTCGAATCATCACCCACGACGCCGCCGCCGCCCCACAGTCCAGAACACATCATATTCTTTACCCTTGCCTGATCCTCTTCGACCCTTGAGATTACACACACACCACGCAACCAACTACTGCAGCAGTACTACTCAATCAACAACCAACTCATATCCAACACCCTCAAAACACCCCGCCAAAACCCCTCACAACACCTTCACAATGAGCGACTGGGACCAAGTCACCAAGATCGGCAAGAACGTCCGTGGCCCTGGCGCCGACCGTGAGACCACCGTCAGAGGCAAGAGTGCTCTCAACGCCGCCCAGCGCAGCGGTGCCATCCTCAGCACCGACAAGAAGTTCTCCAGCGCAAACGTAAGCCAGAAACCCCGAAAATCCCTCAGCGAAGCAACACCAGCAATTCCACTAACACCTATCCTTTAGGCCGCCAGCGCCAACCTCGGTGGCCAGCGTCTCACCAAAGTCGACCGCGCCGACGGCCCCGTTGCGACCAAGAAGGTCCCCGAAGAAGTCGCAAAGGCACTCATGCAGGCGCGCAACCAGCTTAAGAACCAGAAGGGCACGACGATGACTCAGAAGGACCTCGCATCAAAAGCCAATGTCGACGTCAAGGTCGTCGCAGACCTCGAGCGCACCGGCGCCGACTTCCCTGCCATGGACGCCGTGCTCAAGCTCCAGAAGGCCGCCAACGTGCGTCTTACTGGCTCCAACATCGGCGAGCCCATGCTCGGCCCCAAGAAGAAGGCTTAAATCTTTGGCCTTTTCTACTCATTTTTCCTTTTGGCATGACGACGACGGGGAGAAGAGCGCACGTGTATTGATGGCTAGCTAGCGAAAGGGACCCGGAGTTTGGGATATTTGTGAGCGTACATGGCTTGAAAGAAAGGCGGACGGGCGTAGCTGCGCCTGTCTTTACGATAAATGCTCTATGAATGTTAACGCCTTTTCGAAGGAAACGTGACCTATCAACCGCAATCCATGCTTCTCTCGTGAGATCACATCTACAGCCACGCCTAGCTAGATTTCGCCGCATCAAACAGCTTCGTGAAGCCCTCAGCAGGCGGCTGTAACCAATTCCGCTCGTCGTACTCATTCCCGCCCTCAATGCAGTGGAAAGTATAAATCATCCTCCCCTTATGGCTCGTGTTCTTCTCACTCTTGTGCAAAAGGTTGCCGTGGATCAACACAAGTGTCCCTGCCTTAACCTCTCCAAGATCATAAACCTCCTTCTTGACATCCTTATCCTCCTCAAGCCCCTCCGGCCACTGCTGGCCCTCGTTAGGCGCAAACGTAGTCCCCTTGCCATCCTCCGACCGCACAAACCGGTCCCTAACCGGAGCGCGCCTATGGCTTCCCGCCGCGAACGAAAGACATCCGTTCTCCGCCGTTGCGTCTTCGAGCGCGTACCAGAAGCCGACGGCCGAGGGCGGGTTGGTGTAGAGGAAGACGGAGTCTTGGTGGGGTGGCACGCGGCCACCGATTTCGGGCTGCTTACAGATGATCATGGATTGGAGGACGCGCGGGTCTTTGAAGGCGAGGTCGCGGGCGATGGCGGCGTTTTGCCGGTTGATGGAGGCTTTGGCGAAGGAGGGGTTGAGGTGGTGCAGGTAGTGGCCGATTTTGTTGATGGCGCGGTGTTTGGGCTTGTTGAGGGTGCCATTGGCATCGAAGGCGTCTGGTAGGTAATGTGAGATAGCTGTTCATGTTGGCTGGGGATATGCGATGTTACATACCTTCTTCGAAGAAGAATCGCACCTTGTCACCACTTTCGAGGAAGTAGCTGTCGCCTACATGGTCGCTCTTCTCGCCAGTGGAGAACTTGGTCATGGGGTGATCGTCCAGAGAGAAGTCGTTCAGTAGACGATTTGACTCATCGTGTAGCTCCTTGACTGTGTCCTGCGACAGAGCGTCGGGAATGAGTAGGTAGCCATTGGTATGCCAGAATTCCAGCTGTTCTTTGGTGAGACCCGAGGACAGATCGCTTGAGGGAGGAGGGGAGACTCGTGAAGGCGCCATTGTTGTAGTGCTGCAGGTCGAAGAAATGTCCCAAGGTCAGAACGATATTGAAAGTAAGTACTTTGACCCGTGCAGGCCAGAGATAACGGTAGATCATCATTGTCATTGCCCGCCGCCCACGCGATACCGGGCCACCCCCACTTCACTCTCCACAAAGGCTCGGGCTCAGTCTTCGGCAACGCGAGCTACATAGCACAACCAACCAACGGTCCACCGGGTCAACGAGTAACCCGAGTATCTATTGTGCTTACCTCGATCCGCTTGATTCTGCCACATCGACTTCTCCTATGGATCCAGATGGCCCAGTCGCAGTCGCCCCAGCCTCACCACCAATCTGGCGATGGGTCCTCAGCTTTCTGGCTGTAGGAGCATGCTGGGGCCTGACGACACCTTTCATGCGCCGGGCAGCGGTGATTCGTGACAAACAACCCAAACAGCAACGGCCGTATCTCACATCGGACGCACCCTGGATTAGTCGAAAGACATGGAGCATTTTGTATGCTGTGATGGATCTCCTTTGGAATCCTGCATATGCGATACCTCTGTTACTCAATGTGACTGGAAGTGTAAGCCAACGAGCTGTTCTGCTATGTGGGGGTTAATGCTAATACTCGAGAAGGTATGGTTCTTCCTACTGATTGGACAGGCTGGTATGACGAATCCCGAGATTGATCCTTTGACTCCACGGAGAGCTTACAATGATACAGAGCTTTCTCTTACTATCCCGGTGACAAATTCACTCGCCTTCCTGTTTACCGTGCTTGGGGAATGGTATGCTGAAGGGAAGGTCATTTCACGAGGTATGTGCCGTATAACCTAGCCACGAATGCCCAAATACACGTACTAAAGCTGGAGCAGACACGTGGATCGGCATGACTCTCGTACTGAGCGGCATAGCTCTATGTGTTCATGCGAAGACGTCTTGAGCATTGCCACGTCTTGGTCGTTCTGTGAGTCCATGACAATTTAGATATCTGTTGAAAGGACTCGAAACTATTGCAGCGACGACGAGCAATGATGATCATACTTCAAGTGGTTTGACGAACTACGTGCTCCTGAAACTACAAAATTTCCCCTCACGACGCACATCATAAGAGACACCTCGCGGTCTAGCTTCATAGTCGGTACTACTTCCCCTACTGCTGAGTTGCTATTCAAGTTATGTAGATTTACCTAATGATCGGCACGCTACGATCGCTAGACATAGACGGATAAATCCCTCATATTTGCCGCTGAGATGCTTCTGGAATACGGAGTTTGAAGCTAAACCACGAGGACACACAACGCAAGTCGGATGTCGGATCGAAAATGGCATTAAGCAACTCGGGATATTCGACTTAAACACCGAAAACTGAGCATATCAGTAATATTAATACCAATGGGGCATATTTCCAAGCTGCTTAGATTTGCTGAACGTATTGCAATAGTGTGGTGAACCAAGCTCACGACACACTCCATTCGCGTAGTGTGAAGTATAGCACCCTGCTAATATAAGCCTACACGTAGGATATGGTAAGTTTCTCAAGGGAAAGATCCTCGTATAATTCGTCAGCACCCCGAGGTAGTGGTGCAGATACCTGTTAAGCACTCGTGAGATTATACTAGTATCTCGAAGGTATATTGTTCTCTTATGAGTCCTGTATGTGATGATACTCGTATGAGATTATCGTGTTTTATGCTTCCCACAATCCGAAGGTCGTGAGCCTTCGTGTGAGCGTGGTCAGACATTTTTTCAAGGCAAATTCTCTTCCTTCTGAAATGAAGCACAATATTCTGTAGAGCGGCGAGTCCATATCCGCTCTTGCCCACCGCCCTGTCCCTGACTATCCCCCGTAGGAGCGCACGACTCGTAGGACTGCATCTCCGCCATAGACATGGCACGAACAAGTTGCTTTCCTTGTGCCCAAACCCAGCCTCTCGCGTACTTAGCACATGCATGAACGCGCGCTAGACCAGGCGATCGATCTGGCAGATCATTATCATCCCGAGTTCCTGGTCCGTTCACCAAGAAAAGCAGCAAGAAAAGAACAAAAGTAGAAGCACGATTCGCACGAGGGATGGCGCCCATGACGACAGACGACGTCGGACGTCCGCGGAACGCCAAACGTCCCTTGGGTCTTTGTGCCGGCTACGCACGCCCAGCTTCACGATTCCCGGCTCGACCGGGCGCGTTGCCATGCTCGCTGCACCAAATCCCCTTTGATCGCCTTTGATGTTGCGTATGAATCGCGGCTTGGGCGGCAGGAATATGTCGAAGTGTCCGCCCCCAAAGGCTCTCGGCGGCTGAAGGTTCGCATTGTGACGCAGCTGCGCTCGCGGACGGGGCTCACACGTGCCTACGAGTTGAGCTTACCATCAGTGACTATGTAGGTCACAAGCAGGCTGAGCCTGGGCCGTCCTATGATCATATGAATGGGCTCAGACACCGCTACGACGTTCCATTCATTCGACTTTCGTTTCCAGAACCTCTCCATGCACATGTGGACATACCTTCGCTTCTCACTACGTATACACTAATAGACGAATACATATAACGATACCCTACATAACGACAGCAACTCTTTAATATGACGAAATTACGACGCAGCGAAGATCACTCGTCGACGATGAGCGACAAGCCCAAGACCACAGAACGGGTCCGCTCCGGTTGCACCTCATGGATAGTCGCGCCACTCATGTCGTACCCTCGAAACACCTGGAATTCATGGGTGTTGACGCCCCTCTGGGTCCTACAAATGCTCCTCATGACCGACTCGATTATCACCATCGGCATCTTGTGCTTTGAAGTAGAAGGGCAGGGAACTCGAGTTGATGCGTAAGCTTCAGTCCACAAAAGTGCATAAAATTGACCAGCTGCTGATTCTAATTTCAGAGGCTGGATAGTCGCCCTCGCCTTCGTCTTCATCTGCATCCTCCTCACCGCAGCAGAAATCGGCCTGTGGTTCGTCCGCGCGCTCCACCCATGGACATACCTAGGGATCCAGGTCTTTAAATCGATGTTCTGGGTCCTGTACTTCGCCATCGGCATCGCAACCACAGTCGTGCAACGAGTCATCGACTCCAGACTGATCTGGTCAATCTGGAAATACTGGCAAGCAGCCGGCATGGCTGCCTCTCTTGCTATCACGATTGCGGCGCTCATCTACGGCTCAGTGGTCGCCCACAGGTATCGCACGTCTGGACACATCGTGGACATGTCGGATGAGAAGACGTACCGCAAGGAAGAGGAGTCGGATTTGAGCGATCGGCCTTCGTGGTCATCACAGAGGTTCTCTCGCGACGAGCATGTGTGAGGCGCTGGCGAGCACATTACCTTTTTCTTTTCTTCCTAATGAGAGCATGAATTTTACGACTTCACCCACGCCATTTCCGTCCTCGTCACTTCCGTCATCACGAATATTTTAGCCTGTTTTGCGTAGACTGTTGTAGTGCTCTCCCAGCCCGAAACCGTGCTTGTAGTATCCCAGCCAAATCGCTTTGCCCGCAGCGCCGCTTTCGGGCTCGATCTTTTCCACTCGGCCAAAATCTTGTAGCACGTTGATCTCGACTCCGTAGCTCTTTGCCAGAGCCAGAAGCTCGAGTTGTCCGCCCCATTCGCCAGTTTCCCTGATCTTGCGCAAGTACTCTGGCAAAGGTTCTTCAAGGAAAGGCGCGAAATCGTCTGGATGGTTCTCGATCCAGCTCGCAGCAGCAGAGCGCGTGGTCTTGTATGGAACCTCAGGTTGCGCGCCTGGAGCTGTGCCCAGCGGAATATTCAATTGCTCAAGCTGGTCCGCGACAGCAGAGTATAGACAGTGCCCGTCTGCGCGAATTTCTTTCTCATGTAGGCCGCGCTCTTTCATGTATGATAGCATGCGCTCACGCTCTTGCTGCTTCATGTCTGGCAAGTTCTTAGCTTCTTCTGCGGCTTGTTTCGCCAGCTCTTCCTGTTCTGCTGCTCGTCGTGCCAGGCGCTCTTTTTGGCGATTGGGTTTACGGCCCTGTGAGGGTGCTGATGTGCCGTTTGGTTGTGTACCTGCCGCAGGCTGCTTTGGCGCCGGCTTGGTGGGCTTGGGATCGTCATCTTCTTGTTGGAGTGTGAGGTCGTCTAGCTCGTCGATTGGCAATTCGACTGACTGGCTGGTAGGCTCGCCATTGAAGGCAGCAATCTCATCTGCTTGTCGCTGTTTCAAGTCCGCTTCCAGACGGTCGCACTCCTCATTGACACCCTTCCTCGTCTTCTTGCTCGCCTGCTTCTTCTTCTGCGTTACTCGGCTCTGGAGATCGCGCTGCTCCTTACGGTGCTTGGTCTGTAGTTCCTCCATTGTTTTTTTGTGTATATGTATGTGTGGCTGAGACGGAACAACGGAGGGATTGCCTTTCCACGTTCCACGTGAGCTGCAGCCCTACGATCTTTTGGGGGTGATGATCTTTGTATGATTGGTCTGCGTGCCGCATCTGCTAGTGAATTGTCGCTCGCTTGTCATGGACACCATGTCAGGGTCTCTGCCTGACCATTCAGGTGTCTTTTTACAAACACTCCGGCAACATGCTTTGGCCTATCAAGAGGATCGTCGCGAGATGCACGACTGACTCCTTCCACGCGTATACAAAGCACGGCTTGGATGGTTCCGTGCGATTATACGATCTTTCGGGGGCTCTGAAAATCGTCATATCCAATCTTGCATAGCTCCGGCAGTGCGCGGGAGACGTTTGCGCGCTCATGTCCGAGACTTTCTCTCCTCTGATTCAAGCCGCCACCGCTCCACTGTAAACTAAACAAATCTATACATCTTCTCTAAATACCTTTTGAAAGATTCCCCAAGAGAGAAAAGAACGATCCCAATCCGGAAGAAACCAGCCCACCATGATGCTCTCCATGTCAAAAACCTCAATCTTCGCCCTCAACGCCGTCATCTTCACTCTCGCCTTGATCCAGATCCTCCGCTCGCGAATCGAACACCATCCAAGAGTCCACCCAACAGAAATTGTAGGACTCGTCTTTGCTTGCATCGTCCACACCGTAGGTCTGGTCTTCTTCGCCCTAGGTCTCCCACGCCCTACTGCGGGCCGCGCTCTCGTCATCGCCGCCAGCGTGTTCAACGCCACTGTACTCTTGGAATTACTCATTGGAGGCTCGAACGTCGCTTTGTACTCGTACCTAGTCAATGCACTCTGGCTTGCTGAGATTGCGATGGTTGGGTACACCTTTGTGTACGGCGAGGCGGTCGAAACAATTGGAACCGCTGAGCGCAGGCCTTTATTGGAGGATCTGCAGGGCATGGAAGGCCAGCTGGATCAGATTGAGAAGAGGATTGCTGAGCTGAGGGCTTCGGCGAGGCAGCAGGTGGATGAGTCGTCTCCTTGAATGTGGCAAATAATCCTGTCTCAACGCTACGATGGTCCGGGAGATCGAGGTTGCAGAGTCGAGACATTGCATACAAAACTGACAAAACATTGACTATGGCGCTTCTACCGCGTTTTGCCAGCATCACATATACGGCTCATAGGATTTAGAGCCGGTCCCATGAACGATCAGTATGTGAAAGCCATAGAAAAATTCCTTGTCAGTATCTGCATGACGTCTCACTGGCAAGTCTGATACTTTGTGCATCTACACCTGATCATATTTGCACAAGTACTATGGGGAGTCCTGCACGTTTTTTCAGGCATCTCACTTGAATTCAAAGTTGTTCAAATCCAAACGTTAGTCTGGCGGCATAGCTGCTCTAAAGCTTATACGTACTGATCGGTATCTCACTGGCAATACGAGTTTTCTTACAGCCATACCCCAGAGTAGTGACACGATCACAATGACAGAACTTCTACGTCCCGAGCTGAATCCACGTGTATGTCCTTGTCAAAGAGTATCGGCAGAAGATATGTGTGTATGTATGTATGGACACGCGAAAATCCACCAAGATCTACATCTATGCACATGTGAAGCAGTGCATTATCTTCACATTTGTAAAGAACCACATCAGTCCAAGCACTTCATACCCCGGGACGGTCTCCAGAATCGACGGTCTTCATGCAGCTCGCTATATTTAGATCACATCCAAACGCGCCACACTCCAGCCTGATCTGCTCCTGTTGGAAAGAAAGAATGTCAAGTTTTTGGTTCAACTGACCTCAAACACAGGAATCACTACCGTACCCACGATGGCTCCAGAGGGCTCCGCACCTATTGGCAGACCCGACCACGCACCCAGCCAAGACTCGGACCTGGACGATCCATTCCACTCGCATTTGCTGAAAGGCTCAAACACTCCAAGATATCGCGATTGCTCTCACAACAGCAAGTATTACTACAAATCTTGGGAGGGCCTTCTTTCGCCATTGGATCTTGAAAGCCTCATCCGCCTGATCCAAGGTTAATTCAATGACTATAAGGAAGGTACTCATCCTCCGGTGCAGGTATTGAGGGACTGGCGTTCAATCTTGGAGCTGGAGCTGGGATTGAGAGCATTAGGTGGAAGAAGACATATGTGGTCCTCGCCGCCACTACTCTAGTGATGAACCTCTCATGCTCAATCTTGACAAAAGACCGCAACAAGTTGATTATGCCGCACAAACGCAGCTTTGACTCGCGACAACTTGGACACATATCTACATGGCTCATTATCATCTGGGGCTGGCCCACAGAGCTTGGACATGTCACACTTTTGTACTCTCTTTTAAACTACGCTATGTTTATCGGTCTCATGACGCACCAAGGCTCGGTTGTTGGCGCCATGCTGAGCTTGGGACTCGCGTCAGGTCGTCCGCCCATCGGCTACTGGTCAGATATCTTCAAACGCATCAACGTCGCCATCTTCATGACTGCTCTCTGTGGGGTATTTTTGTCTCTCTATCTGGGTGCCTGGGAAGTCGTACACTGTGCTTATTGTGTTTGCCCTTGCAAGCGGTATGGTGACTGGCACGTTTTGGGCTACGGTTGTTCCTGTTACTGCTGAGATCATCGGAATGCAGAGGCTGTCACTGACTTTTGGTATGATCTGTCTGCCTCTTGTTCTGCCGACGACATTTGCCGAAGAGATAGCTCTAGAGCTTGTCTCGACGTCCGGATATCTTACCGCGCAAGTCTTTGTCGGCTGTATGTATCTTCTTGGCGCGGCAAGTGTTTGGGGGCGCCGCGGTTGGAAGATGCGAGAACTAGACGATGATGCTAGGAGGGAGCGTGAAGGGAGAACCTCATTTCCAGTTGGATCTGCCAGGTTACATCAGCGGACTTGGCTCTCCCTCAGAAGGGTTTTGTCGCTTCAGAAGGTCTAACCAAACAATCGACTTGAGTTTTTCAAATCCTCGGATATCTGAATCCTGATTTCGAGGATTTTGGAGAGCATGTAACTTTCCCGATATCAATACATCAATCAACCCCAAATTGCGTTCTAGCCTTTTAATGGTTCATCAAATGATTGTTGAACGGATTGTCGTAGCATCCGATCTACATAAATCATTCTTCTTTCAAGAACTCACATCATGAAGAATCAGCAAGGAACACGAAAACATACAAGCTCCTTTCGAAACCTGAATCACAGATCGAAATGTCACTGGCGAACAATTCAAAGGAGATGTATGCTCAATTAGGGATCGTTCATTATTATTTGTACATTATAGCGTTATGCCACAGTCATATCTCATGCTGAGCATTTACTTGCCAACGGATCCGTCGCTGAACTTGGCACCCTTGGTGTCGTGGATGGCGTTGGGCACTAGACCATGTATTAGCAAGACATATCCAACGATAGATATCAATAATATCAACTTACAAATTTTCTCGATCTTCTCCGGGACACCTAATGCATTTCAAGTCAGCTTTAAGATCCTGGACACCGTTACGAGTGCCTGGAGCAATTGAATACCTTCTTGAATGGCATGTGGAACTTTTGAGTCTCCAGTAGCGTGGCTGACCTTGCCAGTCTGGGGGTTGCTGCCGGTGTCATGGATACTGAGGGGATATTAGTAAAGGCTCGACGTAAAATAATGGGTGGTGTTGACTTAAGAATCGGGGAGCTTGTGCTGTAAAATGGTTAGCTTTCAATGCAATGCCATCAAGATCTTCAAAGTAGTCTTACCTCGACCGAAGATGGGGCCTTCTCTTGGATCTTACTGGGCACAGAAGACTGAGTAGCGTGAGACGCGCCTTGGCCGTGCTCGTTGGTGGTTCCGAGGTTAGACATGATGATTGAGTTGTTGGTTGTGATGTGGTTGTGGTGGTAGAAGAGTTGATTGATGCTGGGAAAGAAAGGCTGTCCTGGAACGAGCAAATCTGTGTTTACTTATACCTTCGCGCTACAGCTACAGCTGCCACATATCATCTCTCATCGTGCCGTCATTGTTGATCTAATGACGGCAGATGGCGAAGTGCGATTGCGTGGATGCGAGGATGCGAGGATGCGAGGATGCGAGGATGCGAGGATGCGAGGATACGAGCAAAAGTCATGACGTGGAACGCATGCGCAGCAGTTCGTGTGGAGTCTGGACTCTGGAGTCGCTTGTTTGGGACGAAACGCATGTGACCCCTTCCACCAAGAGATCCCCATCTCGAGATCCACCTGTGTGGCGGAATCAAGGGTCGTCTTGATGTTGTGGCGACTGGGGACGGGGTCGTTCGTGGGATTTGAGGTTCATAAGTCTGGACCCTGAAGTGAACGAAAGCATCGACGACAAGGATTTACCCAATGAGCGTCAATGGTTGGACAGACTAGATGCAAGTGCTTTGTAACCTTTTCCTCATATCAGCTGTCATACCTTGCTGCCCTTGTGTCTGCCTGTCCTTTGTTGCTTCCTGGCCTTGCTCTCCTCTCGAACTTGCATTTGTGCACCGAGCATCTGGGGCGAACGTCTTTCCGACGTCGTCTTCCCGTCATCGTGGCGCATAGATCAACACCGAGCATCATCAACGTGTGGCTGAAGCTGATAGAACCGAGGGTCCAGGATACGCGTTCTGGGCTAGACCAAATCGCGCAACAATAGCGAGGGGTTAACTCCGCTCTGACAAGTGGATGTACAGAACTCCACATGTCGGAGGATGTGCTCTAACCCTTCGAACCACGTCAAATTACACAATCTGATGCAACATCGCAAGCAGCGGGTTTCGGAGTCAACGCCGTGTCCTAAAGGCTACAATTGCGTACAGTAACCCCAGCCCCGTGATCGTTCCGGTTGTGGAGCGACTGGTGGAATGATCGCCAGGCATACCTCCTACTCCTTGTGATCTTGGTATTTACTCATGAATCACTATGGAAACTTCCAGGAAGAATTAATGATGGGTCTGTTGATATCATCGGGCTTTGCTATAAATATACTTCTGCCAACCACCCAGGTATGGTTTGCATCATGGACAAATATACGCGATCAGGATTCTCATCCGGTCCTAAACGGCAATCGCCTATGCAGCCGCATACTGATCTCAACAAAGTCCGGCTCATTCTCAGGCGTAATAATGCCATGCCTGATGAGAAAATCCACCAACACCGCGGCCGAGTCAGGCTTGAACTCCTCACGTAACAACGCGGCCTGCAGCTCTCCGAAACTCATCAAAGTAAAGCTGCTGACCTCCTCATCGTGCGGTCTGGGAATCACGTCTTCCGGAAGCTCGATGTCGTACACATACACGTAGTCCGGCGTCACCAGTCCTTTCTCCCCAGGGAAATCGTCTCCTGTGACATTCATGTGAGAGATGACTCCTCTGCAGCGAGCTTTCTGGCGTATGAGATCTTCGGACAGAGAGGCTTCTTCGTCTGCTTCTTCCACGATTGTCTGAAAGGGTGGAACGCCGGACTTTACGCCACCAGCGACGGTGGTGTCGAGCATATTTGGGTATGTGTACAAGTGAGCGGACCGGCGAGGTACCCATACCTTCATGCCATCATCGTCCATGCGGTAGGCAACGAGATGTGCTCCTCGTGTGGTCAAGCCAAACAGGGCAGTAGCGAACCGCTCGACGTACACTGGTTGATCGTATCTAGCGCCGACTACAGCGAAGGGTTCACTATGTCGGCCATCGAGTACGTGGAATAGCTTCTGCTCGACGCATATAGTCACGACTTCCGAAAAAGCTGCGTTGATCGTACTTGCGGTGTCTTTGCCATTTGACTTGTCGAGCACTGTGACTTTGCGAGGATGACTGTGCTGGACTTCGAAATCGGCCGTCCATGGCATTTTCTGAACGACCTCCGGTAGCATATACCCATGGGGTTTGTCATCGTTTGGCAGATAGAGCTGGTAGTATGTGTCTGCTGCTGGGCCGTATGGAAAACTGCAGTACAGTCAGCATTCATGTAGACAGTGGTCGTTTGAATTGCCGTACATACTCGTCCGCCGATGCAACAATCGAGAAAAACGTGGCATGGTCTTTCATGTTGACAATAAAGTGACAGTGGCCTGCGGCTACATTGATATGGTTGTTGCGAACTAAAAAGTACCACGCTGAGTCTCGAGATAAGGTACCGGAGCCAAAACAATGATTATCGCAAGTGACACAATCAAAGTAGACATTAGAGAATGGGGTAAGTAGGGTTCACGGCCCTAAAACGAAGCCACCAACGCGATAGATCACGTGTTCTCGATATTGACGACCGAAACCCCGCGATCCATCCACGCCACTGCGATCCTCCCACCATATCTCTGGAGGAGTCTTCGGCAATCGTGGCGGCTGAACTGCCCTGGCCTCCACTTAGACTGCACAAGAGCACGCCTAAGCCAGACTTAACTCGCGCGAATGCCTGTAGGTGGTATGGACTATTTTACCCTGATCCTAAGCCTCTGCACCGTGTAGGTTTGTTTATCTTGTTTCGTCCATACGTGTACCTGCTATCGCAGTCATTCGATCATATATCATACACACATGTATACATCTTAACCTAGGGACACTTGGAAGGAAATCACATATATCACAAGCCGCCAGGCACACAGGACTCACCGCGAAAGAGGCATCTCACTACGGACAAACATCTCAAAAATGGCCACAGCCACTCTCCCCAACGGCAACCCGCCACCCTCAGCACCATCTTCAACCCCCATCATAGAAACACCCTACCTCATCGTCGGCGCCGGCCCAGCAGGAGCCTCCCTCGCCTGCTTCCTCGCCTCCCACGGCCAGACCGGAATCCTCATCTCCGCCGCCCCCGGCACCGCCAAAGAACCCCGCGCCCACATCACCAACCCGGCGGCGCAAGAATGCCTCCGCGACATCGGGCTCGACGAAGCCGTCGTAGCCGAAGGCACCGCGCAGGTCAACATGTCGCACACGCGCTGGTGCCACGACATGGCGGGCGAGGAGTGGGCGCGGATTCACTCCTGGGGCAACCAGCCGGAGCGGCACGGCGAGTACGCGGCGGCGAGCCCGTGCAAGCACGTCGATTGCCCGCAGACCATTTTGGAGCCTATTCTTGTGAATCGCGCGAGGGTCGATGGGTGGAAGATCAGGTTTGATTCGGCGTTTGTGGAGTTTTCGCGGGAGATTGCTGAGGGGCCTATTACTTCTACTATTCAGGATACGTTAACTGGGCAGAAGTACCAGGTGCGCAGCAAGTACCTTTTTGGCTGCGATGGTGGGCGAAGCCAGGTTATGAGGCAGCTGCAGATTCCGCTTAAGAAGCGTCCGGGGCAGGGCCTTGCTATTAATGTGCACGCGAGAGCGGATCTGAGCAAGCATATGAAGCACAAGGAGGGTGTACTGCATTGGACGTTCCAGCCTGAGATCGACCATCCGGCTTGGGCTTGGAGCGTTATTGTGCGTATGGTCAAGGCTTGGAACGAGTGGATGTTCATTGTTCTGCCGGAGCCTGGGTTTACTGATTTCAGCGTGAAGCCTTCGCATGAGGAGGTGCTTAAGCGGATGAAGCAGTGTGTTGGAGACGAGAGTGTTGATGTTGAGATTTTGGACGTGTCGAAGTGGTATATTAATGAGATTGTGGCGGAGAGGTATAGCGATGGGAATATCTACTGCTTGGGCGATGCTGTTCACAGACATCCACCGGGTAAGTCTCATTTCGGAGGAGCTTTCGTGAAGATCTTCTACTAACATTCTCGCAGTATGTCTCTCCTGTCCAATACGTTTGAAGGACGCAATCACTGGTTTCGTATTTCCAGTGTTCCGCTGGACGATGCTTCCTTACCCTTATCTCAAAGGAAAAACCTGACTGATTATCGTTCACAGTTCAACGGCCTCGGCAGCAACACCTGCGTCCAAGACGCCTTCAACCTGGCCTGGAAAGTCGCCTACGTCGAAAAAGGCCACGCCGACCCAAAACTGCTCTCGACTTTCAGCGAAGAACGCCAGCCCATCGGCGAAGGCGTGATCACGCGTGCAAATCAAGGTCTGCGAGACCACGTCCCTGTCTTCGAAGCTCTAGGCGTATCCCCGGACCTGCCCAAAGAAGAGCGCATCCGCCACCACGCCGAACTCTCAGCTGCCACACCCGCCGGACGCGAGCGGAGGAAGAAGCTTAAGGAGACCGTCGCTTACACTGCGCACGAGTTCGGCGGCATCGGCATTGAGATGAACCAGCGCTACGAGTCTTCGGCCGTGTACTTGAAAGACGAGAAAGAGGCGCGCAGACCTCCGCCTTCAGATCCCGTGCTGCAGTACCAGATGAGCACGTTCCCAGGCTCCAGGCTTCCGCACGCGTGGATCAACACACGGGTACCTGGCAAGCCCATTTCGACGATCGATCTTGCAGGTCACGGTGCGTTTACTGTTCTGACTGGCATTGGTGGCGAGAAGTGGAAGGCTGCTGCGAAGAAGACTGCTAGCAAGTATGGGATTAAGATCAATGTGCATAGCATTGGCTGGACGATGGATTGGGAGGATATGTACGGCGATTGGGCCGATAGGAGAGAGATCGAGGAGGATGGTGTGATTGTGTGCAGGCCGGATAGGACGATTTGCTGGAGGAGTATGGAGATGAGGGAGGACGCGGAGGCGGCGTTGGAGAAGGCTGTGGGGAGTGTGTTGGGTCGGGAATGATTGTGATAGAGGTTTGTACACAGAGTCAGTGACGGTTGATGACCGTGCAGGTGGGTCAGCTTGGCGATAAATACGGGATCTTACCAACCAGCATGGCCTTTCTTGCACATGCGACGATCCTCCTCAATCATCACAGTCACTTCTCGTCAAATAGCTGAAAGATCTCACCTCTGGCAGATCATTGTGTAGTTGCTTATCGCAATCCAAAAGTGGACACGTACAAAGAGAGAAAGTGATCAAGGCGGGGTGAAGTACTTCCGACGGCATCAGACACTGCCTTCGCACGTGTCCTACAACACTGGCCGCGGGCAAAGCAAGCTGATATATCTATAGGGTAAGCCGTACAGCCATTAGACTTTATAGGGTAATCAAGCATTTGTTATAGGGTAAACTGGGCCAAGTTATAGGGTAATTGAGACGCCATATCAAGGCCAGCTCTCCCCGCCATGCCGCTGATATGCGACTCCACCCGCGAATCATTTGTTTCGGCCGGCGAACAATTGCAGACCTCCCGCCCTTTCACCACGCCCTATGCGCAGGTAGAGTTGCCCATCCCCCCTCCTCACCTTCCCATTCCAATGTTCGTGCGGCGAGTCGTCCAGCAGCTTGCGAGGCCAAGTATACGTCCATTCCATCTTCCTCCCAGCTCTTCCTCTTCGTCTCGTTTCGCTATCTCCATCTCTCCTCATATCACTGCTCGCCCATCCCTACAAACGATCACAAGAACAAGAACAATGGTCACCGCTACCAACGACGCTCCTGCCCTCGCGCAGCACGACATCGAGCAAGAAGCCCACCACCAGTCCAATGGCAACGCCAAAGTCAACAACTGGTCCCACCCAGGCCCAGCAGCCTTCGACTTCCGCAGTATGCCTTGCCATTGAGCAGTCCAAGACCCTCCAAGAACTAACCCTCCCACCCCTCCAGGCGACATCGTCACTACGCCAACCGCCCGCATGCTCGCCGCCATCGCCAGCACAACCCTGCTCGACGACGTCATGGACGGCGGCGCCGACCCAACAACCAACTCCCTCGAAAGCATGATCGCCGAAATGACTAACAAGGAAGCCGCCCTGCTCGTCTGCTCCGGCACCATGGGCAACCAGGTTGCCATCCGCACCCACCTGCTCAGCCCGCCGCACAGCGTCCTCACCGACCATCGCAGCCACATCCTCGAATGGGAAGCCGGCGGCGTCGCCGCCCTGTGCGGAGCTCTCGTCAAAGGCGTCGTGCCACAGAATGGCAACTACCTCACGCTCGAAGACGTGCAAGCCAACACCGTCCTCAGCGACGACATCCACGCGTGCCCGACCCGCATGATCAGCCTGGAGAACACGCTCGGCGGCGTCATCACTCCGCTAGCCGAATGCCAGCGCATCGCGGCCTGGGCCCGCTCGCACAAGATCATCATGCACCTGGACGGCGCGCGGCTGTGGGAAGCCGTAGCCGCCGGCGCAGGCTCGCTGAAAGACTACAGCGACTGCTTCGACAGCATGTCGCTGTGCTTCAGCAAAGGGCTCGGCGCGCCGATCGGCAGCATCATCGTGGGCAGCAACGCGTTCCGGACGCGCGCGAGGCACATTCGCAAGATGATTGGCGGCGGGATGAGGCAGGCTGGCGTTGTGACTGCGCCGGCGAGGGTGGCGGTCGAGGACACGTTCCTGGGAGGGAAGCTGAAAGCCAGTCATGTGCGGGCGCGCCAGATTGCGGATATGTGGGAGGGATATGGAGGGAAGTTGACGGCGCCGACGGAGACGAATATGGTTTGGTTTGATCTTGCGGCTGCCGGGACGGATGCGAAGAAGTTTATTGAGGATGGTGAGAGGGTTGGGTTGAGGCTTATGGGTGGTAGGTTGGTGGTGCACTACCAAATTGGGGACGAGGCGATTAGGAGATTGGATGATCTCATGCAGGTTGTGCTGAAGGGAAAGAAGGCCAATGGCAAGGTAGAGATGGGTGCTGAGAAGCTGGTGGCTGACGTCGCTGGTGACTGTCCTTGAAACCATTTGATCAGCAGACTCACAGCACTGGATCTGACAGAGATGCAACGCGACTGACAAAAAGCAAGTATATTATAGATACATGGATGGTACATGCGGCTTCTAGTCTACATTTCTGACCGGATCTTTCTTCACTGGCGTTCGTGATATTCTACTCGACATTGCAATGAAAAGCGAGATGTTGCTTCTTCCCTCCTGCAGGCTCACAAGCTTGGTACCGTCCATCCATTAGTTGAGCCTGCGCTCGTAAGCTTGATTCGATCATGCCCGGGGTCAATCACAAGAACATGGCAAAGCCAGCTCCGACAAGACCGAGCGCAACGCTTGTCTGGATTCCGCCATTCAAAGGAGCGGCAAGGCCAGTGTAGGGTGGCGGCGAAGTCACATCGGCTGTCGGCGTGCCAGTCAAGGTCAGACTGAGCACAGCAGAGGCGTTCTGGGAGTCGGGCGACGAGACTGAGGTTTCGGTACCGTTATGCGAAGATGCGGTGCCGTTGCCAGAGGTGGAGCCGTTGCCGGAAGCAATGATGGACGCGGGTGGGAGACCGAGGGTCGGTGTGGCGTCGCTGCTGGTGGTGCTGGGAGCGGACGTTCCCTTGGCGTCGGCAGTGTCAGTCAAGCCAGTTCCAGTAGAGAAGGCTGTGTCTGAAGAGAAGGGCCAGTGAAATGGGATGGAGGAAGAAGAGTCAGTCCCCGACGAGGTGGGACCAGGGCCGTGGTAGGGAGCCGAGGAAGGATACACCATGGTCGAGGCGGAAGTGCCTGTGCTGAGAGAGACGGGACCCGGGCCCCAACGGGGAGTCGAAGAAGATGACTCGCTGGCAGGTTCGTCGCTATCATCGTCCTTGCCACAAGAGGTCTGGATGTAGGCACGGGCAGCTGTTGTCAGGAAAGTCAGCTGTATGAAGCATTTCAACAGGGGGAAAGTAACACACCGTCAACCTCGTTACGGCAGGTCAATCTCGCACTGCGTCCACCACGGAAGACACACATTCCATTGCTCAAAGTGCCGATCTCAGTATCGGCAGCTTCGCCAAGGCAGTCCTCTTGAGAAAAGAGCATGATCCTGCAGCCATTGCTGGCATTGATGCGAGAGACTCCATCAGGCAGGAAGCTCTTGAAGTCGTAAGGGCTGGTGGCACAAGTGCCATCGAGGGGCAAAGTGACAGAAGAGGCCTCCTTGTCGGCGTTGGCAGGACCGTAAGCTTGCTGGCAAGCGTATTCGGCCTTGGGGGTGAAAGCCACATCCAGGCTTGCGATGAGGTTCTGCGTGGATGCTGGGTTGTTGCAGGTCGTGGAGAGGCAAGGCGTGAGTTTGCTCAGGGCGTCGTCAGCACAGAGGTTGGTGCCGACTTGGGTGAGGCAGGCTTGCTGCGGGCGAATGTCAGTCGATGGGTGCGTGGAATGGGAAGAGATGGAAAAAAAGCTCACGAGGCACGTCGGGATGCCCTGCTGGGCGGTGACCGTATGGAAGACGGCAAGGCCTGCGAGGAGGAGCTTGAATGCCATTGCGAGCAGCGTGGGGTGAGTTGTGAGTGGTATTTGTGGTAATGAGCGAGCGAACGGCTGAACGAGAGGACGTCCTGAAGATAGACAGCGTGTGGATGTGTTGAGGAAGAGAAGAGAGCAGATACGAAGAGAAGATGATGTATAGTAGATCCTGCCTGGGCCAGTTCATGCTTGCCTGATGAAAGCATACTCCCACCTGTGTAAGGAAGCGGCAGCATTGTTGCAAGCTGGCAGGAAGTGACGGGAAGACTGCATGGAAAGAGCACCCACGAAGCTGCGAGCCAAAGACTTCTTCGTGTAGGGCCTAAAGAGTCCGTAGAGGTAAGGTGCTTTTAGGAATTCTAGACACAAACCTGTACATCTTCAGAGATATCGCAAATCTCATTTAATGGTACTGACCGTCCTTGAGATTGAGAAGTTTGTGCCAGCCATTGAGCTACACCGGGCGTCGACTTGCTATCTCGCTGGCCATTATGCCACTCCTGTCAGCCTGAGTTACAAACAAGAATGCCTACCATTGAGACAGCCGCTGCACTACCATATGAGCAAAGGAATGGAGTTGGAACGCAAAGCAATCGTTGATGATGGGCGGAGCAGGGTAGAACAGCTGAGGCAAGTTGATTCGATCAAGAGATTCTGGATCTGACCCATGGCGGCTTCGAACTTGATGATGAGAAACCATAGCTGGTCAACGATAGTACTATCCAACTCGCGCATCGCAACGGCTGCACGCCAAAGGAGATGCTAGCAATGTTATAACGCTCGAGACTAACTAATGAGGTTGGGTCGTAGGAGAAACCCTCGAGGAACTGCTACCAGAACAGAAGATCGTCAAGCTCGAAGTGGAAAAAGAACGTTTGTTTGTGTACGCCACAATTGGGAGACGTATACAGCATCACATCGATGTGTGTGGAAGTGCATTCATCCAGAGACCGGGGTCATAAGTTTGAGCACATCTCAAAGCGCCTCGACGCTGATACCATCGCACGTCAACTTCGCCACTGAAACGGCCTGCCACCGAACTACCAGCAGATTACCACTGGCACTCCAGAAGAATACATAGTACTACCATGAAGGATAGCTCTAACAGGTATCAGCCTCGTTGTTGAGATGGAAATCACATCTCATACGCAGACTTGTGACGACTTGCAATGTCTCGGATCTGGTGGGACGAAAGGAGAGTGACTTGAATAGGGACATGAGACGCGAAGGAGCTGGACAATAGCTGACCCTTCCATCACTTCCAAATACATTATAAGACCGGACAAAGACTTTCTGCAGGTAAGCATGGTTGAAATAGACATCTTGTTCGAGACCTCCGCACACATCCGTATATCACCGACAACGTTTCCTCGGCTCGCAGTAATACAAAATGCTGATTGGCCACGATCGCCGGCGAGAATGCTTCCCAAAGTGTCAAGCATCATCGAACTTCACACTCGCTGCCGACATCAACGCCTCCTCAATCTCCCCTCTTCACATAATAATATACCCTACGGCGTGGTTGTCGTGTGCCAATTGCAGCAAATCTCCACTCCACCACAATCACCACCACCACCGCCATCATGTACTCCTCCGGCATGAGGCAGTTCGGCGCCGCCTCGAGGCTTGCGCGCCAGCTCCAGGTCCGCAACTTCTCTCGCACCGCACCCGCAAAGAAGATCATTACGCCCAACGGCCCTCTGCGCGCAAAGGAGGCCTCGCCTCTGCTCAACAACAAGTACCCCATCATTGACCACGAGTACGATGCGCTCGTCGTTGGCGCCGGTGGTGCCGGTCTCCGTGCTGCCTTCGGTCTGGCTGAGGCTGGCTTCAACACTGCTTGCATATCGAAGCTCTTCCCCACCAGATCACACACCGTCGCCGCCCAGGGTGGTATCAACGCTGCGCTAGGAAACATGCACAAGGACGACTGGAGGTGGCACATGTACGACACCGTCAAGGGTTCAGATTGGCTCGGAGACCAGGACGCCATCCACTACATGACAAGAGAGGCGCCTGCGTCCGTCATTGAGCTTGAGAACTACGGCTGCCCCTTCTCGCGAACAGATGAGGGCAAGATTTACCAGCGTGCGTTCGGTGGTCAGAGCCAGGATTACGGAAAGGGTGGCCAGGCCTACCGTTGCTGCGCCGCCGCCGACCGTACCGGCCACGCTCTTCTGCACACTCTTTACGGCCAGTCGCTCAGGCACAACACCAACTACTTCATCGAGTTCTTCGCCATTGACCTGATCATGGAGGACGGCGAGTGCAAGGGTGTGATCGCCTACAACCAGGAGGACGGTACTCTCCACCGCTTCCGCTCCCACCACACCGTTCTCGCCACTGGTGGCTACGGTCGTGCGTACTTCTCTTGCACTTCTGCTCACACTTGCACTGGTGACGGAATGGCCATGGTTGCCCGTGCCGGTCTTCCCAACCAGGACATGGAGTTCGTTCAGTTCCACCCTACCGGTATCTACGGCGCTGGTTGCCTGATCACCGAGGGCTCGCGTGGTGAGGGTGGATACCTTCTCAACAGCGAGGGTGAGCGCTTCATGGAGCGTTACGCACCCACTGCCAAGGACCTTGCTTCTCGTGACGTTGTCTCTCGCTCCATGACCATGGAGATCCGCGAGGGCCGTGGTGTTGGCCCCGACAAGGACCACATCTACCTCCAGCTTTCTCACTTGCCCGCTGAGGTCCTCCACGAGCGTCTCCCCGGTATCTCTGAGACCGCCTCCATCTTCGCTGGTGTCGACGTCACCAAGCAGCCCATTCCTGTGCTCCCCACCGTCCACTACAACATGGGTGGTATCCCCACCAAGTACACTGGTGAGGTTCTCACTGTTGACGAATCCGGCAACGACAAGGTCGTCCCTGGTCTTTTCGCCTGCGGTGAAGCCGCCTGTGTGTCCGTCCACGGTGCTAACCGTCTCGGTGCCAACTCTCTTCTTGATCTCATCGTCTTCGGCCGTGCCGTCTCCCACACCATCCGCGACAACTTCTCTCCCGGCAAGCCCCACAAGGAGCTCGACGCTGGCGCTGGCGCTGAGGCTATCCAGACTGTTGACCAGATCCGCACTGCCGATGGCCCCAAGAGCACCAACGAGGTCCGCAGCGCCATGCAGAAGGTCATGCAGACTGATGTCTCCGTCTTCAGGACTGAGGAGTCACTCCAGGAGGGTGTCAAGAAGTGAGTTTTGCCATTAATATCTGATCTGCATTTCAAATAACTAACAACCATCACAGGATCAACGAAGTCGACCAGATGTTCTCCCAGGTCGGCACCAAGGACCGCAGCATGATCTGGAATTCCGACCTCGTGGAGACCCTCGAGCTTCGCAACTTGCTCACTTGCGCCGTCCAGACCGCCGAGTCCGCCGCCAACCGCAAGGAGTCTCGTGGTGCCCACGCTCGCGAGGACTACCCCGACCGTGACGACGAGAACTGGATGAAGCACACGCTCTCATGGCAGAAGAAGCCCCACGGCAAGACTGAGCTCGGCTACCGTGCGGTTACTGGTACTACCCTCGACGAGGCAGAGTGCAAGGCCGTGCCTCCTTTCGCGAGAAAGTACTAGATTCTGAGAGCGTGTATGTATGTGGAGGGAAATTCTTGTGTACAGTTTAGCCGCTTTTCTTGACAAGTGGATGTTGATAGCGAATATCGTATTTTGAATTGTTCTAAATCATTTCCGAGGTCGTCTGTCGTATCCTTTAATTGTGATCTATGCTCACTTCAGAAGGACGAGGTAGTCGAAAACTTTGTGGTCCGCGAAGTTCATTCTTCCAGTCAAGCACGATTGTGACGATAGTTCTTGATGGATCTTATACCACCACACTCCGCTCTTTCACTCTCACACTTCTGTTCTAATTCGGATAGCAGGACACAATTGGACGAGAATCAAATCCCCATCATAAACAATATTCCCCAGCCACTGGAACTCTCGGAGGATCAACGGGGACCCGCTGGCTAGCAGGTGGGGCTGGCATTAGTGCTTGCTAGAGAACATCCAAGCTTGCCCTGTCTGTGACGACGATCAAGAGTGCAGAATTGGCGAAGGTTGAGGACTGCTGTGCTACCTGATTGCCATACTACCCTAGTCTTCCTCATTCTTACCTGCATACAAACTGATCGATCAATTGATTGGTTGGGGGACCATTGGCGATATCATCTTGGCCTAACAAATCGATTTTATACTTTCCAGCCCTCCAAGAGATTGGTCTCGGTGCTTTTCTTATCAAACCTGCGTCAACAATCCTACAAAATTTCAGAGTCGCTCCTTGCCCTACAAACACCATACCTTATACAACGAACCCCCTCGTAGCGCACAGCAATCCTGCGCGACGTGACGCCTGCATAGCGCCTACAGGCTCATCCTCGGCGGACTCAACCAGCGGCAGCAGCAGCGGCAGCAGCAGCCAACACAGCAACGATGCAGCGCAACACCGCCAACCCCTCTTTCCACTCCGCGCGTATGACCGCCGGCGCCGACAGCGACGAGGATAGCGAGTCTGACCTTGCCATCTCTTCCGCCGACGATGCCAGCGACGCCGAGGCCAACGAGCTGAGACACGAATCCAGCGGGCTCTCGCGCCGCGCGACCGCAGACCTTGAGGACGAACGACTCGCGCGTGAGGGCGCCGACCGCGCGGAGGGAAGAGAGGGCAGATTGCCCGAGGATCACTTGTCGAGGAGCTTGACGCTGGATGGCGAAGGGCCGGTTTTGTTGAACCGTGACAAGCAGAAGCGCACCACGCACTACAATTACCAGCTCGAGAAGCAGATGAGCCACGTCGAGGCGAAGCAGTTCTACCAGAACAAGCGTGGCATGGGCAGCTCGGCCAACTTCGACGAGCTGCAGCAGCAGCAGGGCCGCAACCCGGGCAGTCTCGTTGCGAGCCCAGTTACCAAGAGCAGGACTTTCTCGAGCTACGCGGGCGGCGACGCAAACAACTTCTCTCGATCTGGCAGTTTGAGGAGTTTGAAGAGCGCGGCGAACACCGGTTATCAGAGTGCGTTGCCGCTTGCTATGAGCGACCCGAACAAGCATCCTAATGCTCCACATGTACAAACGCCTGGCTTGGGACCCTTTGAACAGCCACAGTACCCCATGCCCCCTCAGCCCGGCCCTCCCAACGCTGACATGATCCAAAAGGGTAAAGAGAAGTACTACAAGGCCGACCGCGCGGCTGAAGCCCACGACCTTCATCCTGGCTTGCCTCACGAAGCGAAGCCGCTGTTGGAGAAAGAGGGAATCCATGGCGCGGGCGCTGGTATTGGAATCGAATCTGCGAACGACAGCGGCGTTACGACCGAGCTGCAGACGATTTACAGGAACATTCAGAATGTGATGGATATCCGGCACAAGTACATACGTCTCTCGCTGCAAGGGCCTGAGGACAACCCGCGTGATGAGCCTGGCTGGAACATCTATCCTCCCATGCCTGAGCCCGTTTGGAGTCAGGATGGACGAAGGAGTGGTGCGCTTGCGCAGGACAGCACAGACAAGTCGAGCACGGACAGCAAGGGCATTACACCGAAGGCGCCATCTTCCAAGACCGGCGAGCCGCGCAAGTTCCGTAAAATGGGCCACGATATCGGCGAGGACTTTGAGCTCGAAGACTGTCTGCCTGTGCCTGGCGAGGAGGAGATGACTTTCAAGCTTGATGCATCGGGCGTGTACCAGGTTTACGAGACTGCGGAGTCTTCTGATCTGCACGAGCCGATCATCCACATTCCGACCATCCGCGAGTTCTACATGGATCTCGACCAGATCTTGAATGTTTCTTCGGACGGACCCAGCAAGAGTTTCGCTTTCCGTCGCTTGCAATATCTTGAAGGCAAGTTCAACTTGTATGTGCTGCTCAACGAGTATCAGGAGGTAGCAGATACCAAGGCGGTGCCGCATCGTGACTTCTACAACGTCAGAAAGGTCGATACTCACGTTCACCACTCGGCGTGCATGAACCAGAAGCATTTGCTGCGTTTCATCAAGCACAAGATGAAGAAGAGTCCTGATGAGATCGTCTTGCACAGAGACGGCAAGCACCTGACTCTCAGAGAAGTTTTCGAGTCGATCAACCTGACTGCTTACGATCTATCCATCGATACATTGGATATGCACGCACACGTCGACTCGTTCCACCGCTTCGACAAGTTCAACTTGAAATACAACCCTGTCGGAGAGAGTAGATTACGCACCATCTTCTTGAAGACGGACAACTACATTCACGGCCGCTACCTCGCAGAGATTACCAAGGAAGTGATCAGCGATCTGGAGAGCAGCAAGTATCAGATGGTTGAGTGGCGTATCTCGATCTACGGCCGCACAATGGATGAGTGGGACAAGCTTGCTGCTTGGGTTGTCGACAACAAGCTCTTTTCGCCTAATGTCAGATGGCTGATCCAAGTCCCGCGTCTCTTCGATGTCTACAAGTCATCGAACCTGATGGATAACTTCCAGCAGATCGTCGTCAACCTCTTCCAGCCGCTGTTCGAGGTTACTAAGAACCCTCAGTCGCACCCCAAGCTGCACATTTTCCTGCAGCGTGTGATTGGTTTCGATACCGTGGACGATGAGAGCAAGACTGAACGTCGCATCTACCGCAAGTTCCCGCTGCCAAAGGAGTGGAATACTCTGCAGAACCCGCCTTACAGCTACTGGATCTACTACCTCTTCGCCAACATGGCTTCGTTGAACGTCTTCCGCAAGCAGCGTGGCTTCAATACTTTCGTCCTTCGTCCTCATTGTGGTGAAGCTGGTGATGTTGATCACCTTGCTGCTGCTCTGCTGTGCTGTCATAGTATCAGTCACGGTTTGCTGCTGCGCAAGGTGCCGTTGTTGCAATACATCTTCTACCTGGAGCAGATTGGTGTGGCCATGAGTCCTTTGAGCAACAACGCGCTGTTCCTGGCGTATGAGCGTAACCCATTCTTGCAATACTTCCGACGTGGCCTGAACGTCAGTTTATCGACGGATGACCCTCTGCAGTTTGCTTTCACCAAGGAGCCGCTCATCGAAGAGTACGCGGTTGCAGCACAGATCTACAAACTCAGCGCTGTAGATATGTCCGAGCTGGCGAAGCACTCCGTCGTTCAGAGTGGCTACGAACACAGTGTCAAGCAGCGCTGGCTGGGCAAAGACTACAACCTGCCCGGTGTTGCCGGGAACGACATGGCCAAGGTCAACGTGCCCAACATCCGCGAGGCTTTCAGACACGAGACTTGGCTGCAAGAAATCGCCATGATCGACCGCTACTCACAGCCCACCAACTCCCAACGCACCCTCAGCACCACCAACCTTCCTCCCGGTGCCGTGAATACCAGCACAACCAATACCGCTCCCGCCAGCCCCACGCAGAGCATGAAAACAAACCCCTCCGCCACCGACCCTCTCAACATCGACACCGCTAACTACCGCCCCACCAACCCAACCTTCAGCTCCTCTGGCCTGGTCGCCACACCACACCAATACCAAGCCAACGCCCAAGCAGCCCGCTTCCCGGGCACCGGCACCGGCACCGCAACTCCCACTGACGCCGCCATCACTCACCACCCTGAAGAAGACTCCATCTCCCCCACCACCCAGCGCAAACCAGGCCACCCCAGCCGCGGCGGCAGCCTGACCTTCCAGCCTTCTACTCTGAACGCTCCGCCTCCCCAGCCCTCGGGTGCTGAAGTCCCGGTGGTGCACGATTTCGGAGCGCTGAGCTCGGAGCCGAAGATTTTCCCTGGTGTTCTGGAGAATAGGGAGAGGAGGCGAAGGAGCAGTGTTGCGAGGAGCGGGGAGTTCAATGGTTTGGAGGACATGGCTAGGAGTCAGGAGTTGAGGAGACGGGCGAGCGTGGAGGCGGGGATTGAGAGTGAGGCGGATGAGTGATTGAGGTGTGAGGCTGGGAATTTTCGGGGATGTGTAGGATTATGACGGGGAAGGGGATTGAAGGGTACTGGGATGATGGTTGACGTAAGTTTGATGTCTTAACGTATTGATTGATCTCGGGCATTTGGAGGAGGAATGGATAGATGGTTTAATGAAACATTGATAGACTTGAAGTTGCTCACACTTCTCCACCTTCACACGGACAACCCGCCTCAGAGCTGGGCCGTGTACGACAGAATTGAAAGTGGAGCACTATTTGAGCAGGCTATGGAATTGCCTTACAATCCAAAATGTGTGAAAATGTTCGGAGAAGACTACGGCAAGCTGGTGGACTATGATTCTGCGCTCGTGCACACTTCGGCAATTATGAGCATCCAGCACTGGTCCCTCCCATCGGGTTCGATACGAAGACCCCCCTCGACAAGGTAACAAGCAAATTCAATGAGCTCTCTGATGACATGGAACTCTTGCAAGTTGATCCCGAATACACTCCCAACGCCGCATTGAAACACAAGGCAAGCATCAGGTCCATAGATCCCATTCCGGCAACAATCAAATGGAATCTTGTGGCTGTGGAATTCGTGGACAATCGTTTCCTTGAGCCCATGCAATGGAAGCGTGTTCTTGATGCTTGTCGTGTGCTCCTTAAGATACTCGAGAAGCACTGTGAGAACATCAGACCGGGGACTCTCTTATCGCCTGAAGTGGGAACTGCTATGAGGAGTTACAGCAATCCCATAAAGAAAGCTACTGGATTCCAACGCTATCTTTTCGGAGACGCGATAATGCACATGTCGGCACTGAAGGAATATTGTTACGCTGTTGTTAAGGCGGATGGAAAGATATAACTGGACACTTCTGAGGCCTCTGGATCCCAGCACAGAAAGTGACCGCTTGATTGCGGCAGCTCTCATGGCCGAGCATTGCGTCAAAGAAAGGAAGTTGTGTGGCGCAAAACAGCAGATTCAACTCCTCTTCACCCAACTAGGCTCATTCAAGTACGAGAAAGCTGTTGATGAAGAGCCATCGAGCCTCGCTTTGCTGGACGAACTACGACTTTCACAGGCGTGGAGTCAGTCAGGTCCTTTTCAAATGTCTTCCGAAGACGTTGGCATGATCCTTGACGCAAAAACTGCACCCGAGTCTCGATCATCGATTCCTGTTTCCCCGCCACATGACGGAAAGGTAGCAAGACGAATTCCCCACCGGATGCAGCATCCCTGTGCAACAATACTCGGTCGAATGCTTCGGGAATTCTGCAAAGCGCCGTGGCCCGAAGATCACAAATCGCTGACTTGGTTGGACAAGGTCACTGAATCTCGAAAGCGTCTCCAAAACTTCTGGAAAGCCGCCCGTGGAGAGTGGAAAGCAACAGACCCTGAGATGGAGCAGTGGATCGAATCCATGGCATTTGACACGTCACCGGAATACCTTGAGGAAAGTTCTGAAGGAGCGCAAGGAGGGCGAGGCAGAGACCGAACGTATGCATGCCGTTCAGTCACGCCAGGAGAGTGGTCTCGACGCCCTTCAAACCACATGGGGTAGTACAGATAGCTCGAAGGTAGAACGTAAGCCTCAGCGTACGAAGATGAAGACTACTGGAATGAACGCAACCGACCGCCTTGACGTCTCCACCCTCAGCCTCGGAGATGGCAAAGTGAGCCCTGCCAGTAATGAGGATATGATTGCCACGGAGATACCAGTCAGGCAGGACAGTCTTGCTCTCTTCAAAAAGATGTTCTCATCGACCACTGGCTCGACGCCAGGCTCCGTGAAATGGACTCACCTAGTCCAAGCACTCACCGATGCCGGTATTGTTGCCACACAGGCTCCAGGCTATGCTGTGGCTTTCTCCAATGGTAGCGCAGGCGCGATCAACTTCCACAAGCCTCATGAGCCAGTGATCGACGCCATGATGATCCGCTGCATGGGAAAGCGGTTGACGAAGTGGATCGGATTGACAGGTGACAGGTTTGTGTCGCGTGCGAAGGAGGTAGAGGGGCGAACGCTTGAGGGTAAGTGAACGCTTGATTGCAAGTGAGTGCTTCGGAACAGGTGAGCTGCGGATACCTTGGATACCGGACTGGAACTGACAGTCAAAGTGCGCCGTGAGAGCTCGATTGGGCTGTAGTATGGTGCGGACCATCGATTGTGACGGCAGCAGTTGTTGTTTCAGTAACTTCGTAGTAAACCACACCTTCAATTGTCACTTTTACTTTCTTGCGCGCTTCAGGTATCATCATCGTCATTGTAATGTAGGTTCGACGCGGCAACCTCCGAAAAGCGGATTTACAAAGCGACGCCCACTCAACGACTTGTACACTTCAATCACCTTCCTACGTTGGCAGAAAAGAAACTCGGCCTACAGCACTGGTCGCTGTCTTTCACAAACAGCAAACCGTCGTCTCCGCATAATCGGCAACCCAAAGATCGCATGTTTCTGGAGACCACATCACTTCGCCGTCCGGGCGCAAGGTCAAACAACTGAAACCACATTCGAGCCATTTGAGTGCTCAGCCACATCATCACCATGAACGGCGTGATCACTTACGACCCCACCAAGCCTGAGCTCGGGATATTTCCTCCACCAGCAAGTGCCTACGACGAACAGCATGCTCAGGATGCATCTCTCGACGAACACTACCTCCCTTTGGAAGCTCAAAGGCGTGGTAAGCGAAAGTATCATGTGGAATGGGATGATATCGGGGCGGAGATCTCTCTAATGCTCCATCTGAAAGGCACTTGCCTGGGGGTCCAGAATGTCAAGGATAAGCTCGCGTCGCATGGCGACGTGATCCTCGGTCGTTGGAAGAAGTACAGCCCCGAGAAGAGAGCGGCTATCCTCAGAGCAAGCGCGAAAGACGCTTTCCGTAGCGCATGGCAGGTTGTTGAGGCATGGAAGCCCGACCCAGAAGCAGACCCGTGGGGGCATACGGAGCCCTGTATATCGTGCATCGGTTGGCTTACTCAATCTGATATCGTGCAGCTCGCTGAAGACCGTGCGAGGCTGATGTCGCTGCTCCATGTCAGATGCGCGTACGAGCCACAGGAATGGGCGGCTTTCGACACGCGCATGTCTCGAAGAGGCTTCGTTGTTGATTCGAAAGGCTTTCACAGGTACAATGCAAGCTCTGTGATCATGCACGGCGAAGCATACGGCAAGATCAAGCAGCTCAACATCGATGCAGCATGCAGCTATGAGGAAGTTGGGTACCCTCGTGCGTGGGCAATTTTTCTGATGCAAAAGATGGTCGCAGAGTGGCTATCTGCCGTTGTTGACTTACTCAGCGCGGACGCAACCCCGAGTGGAAACAATGATTGGACTGCCATGGGTTCTGAGGGATTGCGGAGCGCCCATGACCAGCGTTTATGGAGCTGCTACCATCATCAAGAATTCGCACCACCATCAGCATTCGACCCGAGCGCTATGCTGAAGAAGGCCCGCGACCATCTGAACCTGCTCACGGAAGAAATCGAGGAACTTCAGACTAGGCCGGAGGCTATGCGCCAGTATGTTCTGGAGTAAAAGGCGAATGCCAGGTTCAATGACCACAAAGATAAGGGAGAAAAGTGGCAGTATGTGTTTCAGACTTTGACATTGTCGTGGACCAGAGAACTTGAGCGCTGGCAGCGTCTGGTCACTCTGTGTGAGCAATTGAAGAAGTCAGTGGAGAAGTCTGGCATTTCAAGGTGACCGGGGCTCGATTGCCAAAAGACGTTGACAGTGCCATGAGAGCATTCGGCCACACTGTTCGTCAAGCTCTTGCGGAGGCGGCATCCGAGTGGGCTTCACAGACTCGGACCATCGACATCATGTCAGAGCATCTGAGAATGATGCTTGATGTCGAAAGGGAAAGAGTTGATCCCTGGAGTCTGAATGCCAGATTGCACAGCCATCGCATCATCTTCTGGTGCCTAGAGCTGGCTGCCGCTCCGGAGAAGCACATTGAAGGCTCCTCCTGGGAGTTGCAAAAGCTCAAAGCACAACTGGAAGGTACCACTTACAGCACTGGTCTTGAAAACTGGATGACAGGCGTTGCTCTGCTGGACGATTTGGCAGTTTCATGGTCCTTCAGACAGACAATCGACCACCCCCGGGCATGTGAGTGGACTAATCCCGAGTTTGGGTCACAGCCCAGGGTGTTCACTCGCACCTTCGATATCACAGATTGGCAGATCGAAGAAGGCTTCTCCAACAAGCCAGGCAATCTAGAGTGCAGCCAATTACTGCGTCGTTTCTGTGAGCTTCCTCTTCCCAAGGGACGAAAGAATATGCAGTGGCTAGAAAAGATGGCAAAGGCTCGCAAATGTCTCACAGACGTTTGGACGCTCATTCGTGAAGCATGGGACGAGCGTCAGAAGGAGATGGGAACGTTCGCAGACTTCAGGCAAAGGTTCCTTGCGTGCATGTCGTATGACATATCAGAGGAATACTCAATCATGGTGGAAGCCGAGCGCCAGCAGATCCAGGCTGAAAATGAAACTGCGAAATCACTCAGCAGCAAGAAAAAGCAGAAATCAGGCTTCGGACAGCAGGTGTGGGACCAGAAAGACAATACCGATGGCGCCATCCGGAAGACGCTGACCAAAAAGAGCAACGCAGTACACGACGCTGCTTTGATTCAAGACGGTTTGAGAAAATTGGTGTTCAGTGCCGACTCGAACTCCAAGGACGGGGCCGAGATTACGCATATCGGTGTCAAGCAAGAGATCCTGGACATAGTGTCGCAGATGTTCTCTACAGGGGACAGTTCGAGCGGCGTGCGATGGGTTTTGCTTTTACAAGCGCTCACGGACGCAGGATTGTCTGCTAGACCAGGTGCAGGATCGGCGGTCACTTTCGCTAACGAGCAGGGCGCCATCTCGGTTCACCAGCCTCATGATCGAGATGGCCCTGTAGTGGACGCTATCAGGCTGCGTGGCGTTGGGAGAAGATTGACCAAGTGGTTCGGCTGGACCAGCGAAACGTTCGTGCTGAGGGAGAGGAATGCGTGAGCAGTCAATGTAGTACTTTCCAGTACGCATTGCTCGAAAGATGGTCCAAATAGAAGCTGGCCGGGAGCACGGCACAGAAACGAGTCTACGGAGCGAAAGATCTTGACATCTTTCGCGTAGCAGATGACTCGTCGGCCTGTGACCGCACAGCAATTCCACCAGATGCCGCAAGGAGGCGAACAGAAAACCGAGTAGACTCAGCGTTCATTATTGAGATCATACGAAAATGAAATGTCAAGATTGATCAAAACCACCGAACCGATTTCGTCTTGAGCAACGTGAAGTGATGCGTAGTTTCCCCCAAAGCGGTAAGTGCGTTTCTTAATCTTAGGGTTAGGTCACCGACGGGTACCTTACCCCAATCACTCACATACATCACATGCATCCATCCATCCATCCACGCACGTGTACTTCAACGGCACCCAATGGTATCATAATACATCGTTGGATCGAACCGAGCGCATTGCAGGTGATTCCTGTTCTGTCGGATACGCAACCACATAGCTTCGACACATGATCAACACTTCAAATCATACCTTTATCAATCGCACATCCATCACCAACTCAATACTGATCTCGCTCACGCAGCTCTAAACCCATGTAGAAAAGCCCCGAGAGCAAGGAACAGAGAATCATGCACATGAACATATCTTCCAACAAATTCCATATAGTACAAGAAGACTATCAATCGCCCCGAAACAAGAAAACCAAAGGTATGGAGTGAAAGCTAGCGCCGTCTTCACCGCGCCTAATCCCAAGCGCTATTTCCCCTTCCTCTGCAAAATCTTCAAACAAAAACGCCCTGTTGTCGTTGCCTCATAGTATTCGTCGTCAAGATCACACAAACACACCCAAACACCTCAATCCTCGACACCCACCGCGAATCACATCATGTTCGGTGTATTTCCGCTCGAAGCACCCATGAAAACGCCGCTTCCGCCGCCGCCACTTTGCCCCGGCTGCTGCTGTTGTTGCTGTTGTTGGCCCAGGGAAGCATCGCCCATTTGCGACATGTCGAAGTTCATGGGCCAGATCGAAGGATCCATGTTGTTGCCGCCTGTGCCCTGGATGTAGGAGTCCCAAGCGCCCTGTGAGGTCCGTCAGTATGGCTACAGGGAGTGACATGCTTACGTGGTGAAACTTACCCAATCGATGTCCGCGCCCAGACCATCCATACTCGTGAACCCACCGCCAGCACCGAACATCTGGCTGAAAGGACTGGCCGCACCGTTCAGGGCGTTGCCTGAAGATTCTGGTCCTGAGAATTGCGGCGTCAAGCCTGTTTGCTCGCCTTGCATTGGCTCGTTCAGCAGCCCGGCCATACTGGCGGGATAGCTGGCCTTGTTGTCTGTTGTTCCCATGGCCTGTCCGCCTGCCATGGATGACATTCCAGCACTGTTCATGGCGAAGTTCGGCGACATACCGCCACTTGACAGCATGCCGAGCGTCATCGCAGCACTCTGCTCTGGTGGCATGTCGTCGTCTGCTTTGCTGAAATCTGCAACGTTGCCGCCGGGGAACATGCCGAATCCTGCTGCTGCGTGTGGTGTGTACCTCTGCTGTGCTTGATTTGAGGCCATTGCGCCTTGCTGCTGCTGCTGCTGCTGTTGCTGACGCATTTGTTGCATTTGCGCTTGGTGAGCTTTCAGCTTGTCGACCATCACGCGCAAGCCGTGCGACGCTTTGTAGGCTTCCATGCTGTCCTCGCGTACGCTTTCCCAAATTGTGATGCAGTGTTCTAGTGCCCGCATCATGCTGTTGCGGCGATCGTCAGCGTACGTGTTGGCAGCCACGGTGGGCGAAGTAGGGCTTGAAGCAGATGTTTGGCTGCCACCACCAGAACGTCTCTCGGTCTCTGCTGAGTGGAACAGATCCATGCATACATTCATGGCTGCTAGAAGGAAGTCGTGGGTTGTGAGCGAGGAGATGTACCACTTGACGCTGCGAAGGCGTCCGCCAGGTTGCGCCTCTTCGTGCAGTGTAGCTTGGTGAGTAAGCATCTCCATAGAAGCATCGATACATGTGCGGCGTGAGTAAGCGTAGCGAGGATTATCTCTGCCTTTGGCGATGAAGCGCCTGTGCAAGACGAAGAGAGAACGCAGGTAGACAAGTTCCAGTCCAATACGCTGCATTATCAGGTTTGCAGGATCGCGAGCCGAATCTTGAAATGTGCGCATCTGTAGTAGAGGAGGGTGACTTGCTCTGATGTCACGCAGCTGCTGATCGAAGCTCATTGTCTCCTCGTAAGTCGGTTGGTTTGTTAATGATCCAGTTCGCTCGACAATCTGCCCGAATGTGAAAGTCATCCGTGACTTCGCAATCATGTAAGTCATGGGAGTAGCCTCGAAAGAAGGTCTCGATGCTGGCAGCACCTGCATATCCTCGTGAATCTCGTCATCGTAAAGATTTCGAGGCGGTTGCGTGTCAACGTGATCGGATCGTATAATGGCGGGCATGCCGAATTGGAATGAAATCAACAAGTCGATCTGACGAACGAAAGTCCACACTCTGCGGCGCATCTCACCCACGAAAGGTGAGATGTTGGCGTGTGGACCAGGATCGCGATGGTAGCCCATGCGAATTGCCAGCCTGACGCAAATACCAGTCATCAACAGAACACTGGGCTCTGCGTCTCTGCTGCGGCCGTACTCCGCCTGGACGTGCAAGACGAGAGTTTCGAGTAGTTGTGGGATTGGTTGCGTGATGTCTGCCAGTAAGATGCATTGCGCTGTGAGCCGTCTGTACTCATGTGAAAGCTCCAGTGCTCGGCCCCGGTATTCAGGCGGTTCATCACCAGCTCGGTGATATGATTGGAGAGCGAGAGTCATCATCGCATAGCACATGCCCAGCCAGACTATGGATGTCGAGCTAGGATCCATCCAATGCGCGTCGTACTGTTTTTGGAATGAAGGGCCGTGAACAATGTGCACGGAAGGGTCGTAGGCATTGAAGTAGCGCGCAATCAAGCGATCGCTGTCAGCTTTCGATGGAAAGGCCGACAACAGCTCCTCCTTGTCTCTCGCAGCCGGGCCTTGCAGTAGAAACGCATTGCCAGGATTCTCGGTTGCTCTCGCCGCCGTAACTTTGGCCAGATGATTGCTGTAGTCCTCTTTGTGCGCCTCGAAATATTTCTTCACCTCGCCGATCTCAGCCATGATGGCGTACCAGTGCGCATCAGAAGCAAACACCGCCTGCCCATTGTGCACTTTCATAATGCCAATGCCCTTGGACACCTGCTCGACCTCGCTGTCCTCTTCTCCATTCTCATTCTCCTCTTGTATCATATCACTCCCCTCCACATCTAGCTTCAGATCCGACGCCGTGCTTAGACTGTTACTCCGACTCGCACTAACCGCCGCGCGCGCCGCCGCAGCACCATCCGCCGACCCCCCGTTCGTCATGAGCGAAAGCACCAAGCCCTCCAGCCGATCTATGCGATTTTGCATATCGTCTGGAGTCTGGTTCGCCGCGCCCGCAGCGCTCTGCTTCTTGCTTTTGGGCGACGCATAGTTGCAAGATGCGGTGTCGCCGCGCTTGATGCAGTTGTCACATGGGGCGCCGCGGTTGCATTTCAATTTGCGGTGTCGGCATGGTCCGCAGGAGAGGGGCACGCGATTGCGCTTGCGTACGACGCGGAATTGTTGGTTGTCGGGCGATGCGCCGTTGGAGGACGTGGAGGAGGGCGGCGTGGGCTGGTTTCCAGGCGCCATTTCTGGGATTGGTGTTTGTCGCGAGTTGTTGGATGCGCTGGCTTGGAGGATAATTGTCGCCTTGCTTAGGGACAGATGCGCGCGGGCCAGCGCGTCTTGGTGGGTGTCGTGAAAGCGTATGCGAACAGTGTCGCTAGTCACGAGCTTGAAGCCGGTGCTGTGTTTCGATGTCTTGATCGTAGCTTGCGATCAGCAGCTCAGCTAGGGCTGATAGTCTCGCGGCAGCGACCAGGGCAAAGACGTTCGCGTGGATAAGCGTCGCAGGCGTCTAAGCAAGAGAAGCGGTCACGTTTGTCACAGCGGTCAAGCAGGTAGAGGGAAGTAGAGTAGGATTGAGTATGTAAGTGTTTCAGCTCCGGGCTTCTAAGCAGGCAGCTGAAAGACAAGCCGCAAGCACAGGCGCGGTGACCCTCTTTCGTAAGCATCCAGATCGACACTCGCATGCGGGAAGAGAGGGGCTACTTTGGCTTCTGCCAAGCCTACATTGAGTACTACCACCACCATTCTACCTCACGTGTTGCCCTGCGTTTGCCCTCATCATAGCAGTCAGCAGCAGCAGAAAGAGCCTCACACGCGGTGACTCACCGCAAGGCTGCAGCAGCAATGCGCAACCCATGGCCTGGTCGACCGCGCGAAGGATGAAGAAGTGAAGTCTAACCAGGGTATACTGCGGAGTTACGTCTTATGTCCGTGGGTTGAGAAGAAAGCTAATGGAGGCCGAAGAGAGGGCACAGATGGGGAAACAGAAGAAGTGAGGGAAAGGTGCACTGATCAATTGTTCTTGTTGCCCTCGAGCTCTCTCAGCAGCAGGGTCTCTGCGACTCTACGAGTCGAGAGAGAAGGTCGTAGTACGTACACACATATAGAGGTATCTGTTAGCTTGCACGTGTTATGGCACCAAGTATACCTGGTAAACCAATTCTGGGAAGGTTTGGAGTTTTCGACGAGCACCGGATAAGGAAGTTCAGTTGGCTCCTGTCGAGGATATAACTGTGGTGCATGCTCAGGTGCTCAAGATCTACGTGTATATTATGGTGCAGTCGACTAGCATGTCTGATCTACTATCGGTGTTATGGGGTAGCCTTTTTTTTTTCTCGATGCCGAATCACAATGGCTAATAAGATGTTCCATTTCTTGTGGTCAATTTTAGTCACATACAAGCTAATAAGATCAGCGAGCACTGCAAATCAAATATTATCACGACGGTTAGCTCACGCACCATCAGTCTGAAGTGATAGTGTGGGCAAATGTTACAGCAAGGCTGCCTAAGTACACCATACGTGATTTGATAAGCTGCATGTCCTCGAAGCCAATTTGAGTATTGTCAAACCTCCGGACAACTACATGTGTCGCATGTATGCATCACAAATAATTGATCTCTAACATGCGAGACCTCGAGCGAATGATGCGGTATTCACGTGTAGTGACGAGCAGAGGAACACATTTGGGGAGGAGTGACTGCAGATGTGCACGACCTGACGTCTGTACCTCCATCACCACGAGACAGATGAGGATCATTTCTCCCACCAGGCACCCCCAGTCAAGGTGCAACGACGAAACACGAGGTAAGCATGTCCCTGAACTTCCTGAATGTGGAAGTAATGTGGCACGTGTGTGGCTCAGCTACTTGATTCGAACCCGGTTTCGGATCGACGCCACAATCTTGGAAAGTGCAGGTTGGGGCTGTGATGACCCTTTTACTGTTCACAAGCGCAGCTGTAGATCATAGAGATGGCATTGCTGCGTACCGACTCAGAATCAAGGATGATTTGCAGTGATGAATAGGAGCAAGATCGGACGAATGCAACAACGAAAGACAGCGGTGAACTGTCGGCTACTCTCCGTGGCTATCAATAGCCGACAGACAGTCGAGAAACAAAAGACATCGAGATCTTGTGAATTTTTCATTTACAATATTTCGTAACCTCCTAGGTCATTTTCGTGGAAGATCAAGGCGGATCGGCCAGGCGGAATGCAAGGGAACGTCACAATGTCTCACGCGAACAGCCCTACAGCCACACTTGCATGTGCACCATCGCTTCTAGGGCACCGACGGAACTTGAGCGAGAGAGTATTCCTCCGACTTGCGGGCTTACTTGCCAGCGCTGATCGATCCGCTTTCGAGCTTGGGAGTTGTCGGCTGCTGGTCACAAGCACACAGACAAGCCTCTGTTCGGAATCTCAGGAATCATGTGAAGAGGAAGATGTTGTTCTTGCGATGGAGCTTACTCCGCGAGTCGGGCTTTCGGTGCGGATGCTCGAAGATGCCGTACTGACACCGATGGCCTTATGCACCGGCGTGGCGTTCAGTTCCAGTTCCCGACGACGAGCATTCGCAGTATCACATGTTCGTGTCGTTTTCGCAGACCCCTTCCCCATGTAGATTAAATCAAGAGGGGCCTAGCAAAGGGGCGAGAGAAGGCGATGATAATGACCATCTCGATTGACAGTCGGTAGTGTGCGCTCGAGTCAAGTTTCGTCGGTGATAATCGCGAAAGTCTGACGTCTCACTGACGATGTCTGATGCTGCCCCAGGACTCGGGCAGATTAGAGGGTGGAGTCTTCTAGAGTGATTAGTGGCAAGCGAGGCGTTGGGTGGTGCTCGCTCCAGCTTGCATCGGGCGGCAGGCTGGACTTGGCTTGATGTTGCTTGTGCGTGTCTATTCTGGAGCCGTCTGGGCTGGGAAGCGGGAAGGTGGGAAGCGAGCAGGGAAATTCGAGGAAGTGACGTTTGCAGGGATGGGCAGTGGTATTTGGGTGTAGAGGGAGGATGGCAAGGATGGATGTTCCATGTAGTGTATGTAGTGTAGTTGATTGAATAGCAGAGTGGCCCTCTTCCATTAATTACACGCCCAACTCAAATCCCCCCGGCCCTCTTTTCCTCTTTCATCCATCCGGATCCAAGCAGAGCAGCGCAAGCAGGCCAGGCTCATCCTCGCGCCCTCATCACGCTCTGGCCGTGCGCGCGCCCGCAATCCTCGTCGATCCCATTGGCCGTGCTACTCCCACCACCAGCTGTGACATAAGACGCCCGCGTCGCTGGTGTGCACTGAGGGCAATCTTGGTCATCGCAGGCTGTCGGCACTATTAGAGAGGTCGTTGTCACATCCACATCCACGCACTGCTCCGAGCCCTCCCTCTGCTTGACCCGCAGCTCACCCGTTTGCTGCTAGTCCAGCTTCCTGAATCCCTCCTCCACCACCAGAAACTCCCTCACCTCATCTCTCCTCTCTCCCCGCGGGACTTGCATCGTCCTGTTCCGAGCTGCTCGCCTTTCAGCTCCCCTCCTCCCTCCCACTCCTACATTCACCGAGTGTAAAACAAGCAGCGACAGCTTATCTCGAAGCTTGCTATCCCTGCCCTTCCACCACCCCCACCCGCCGCCATGTCGGCTCTCAAAAAGGCCTTCGAGGTCCTCAAGCCCGGCCACCACAGCCGCTCGCACTCCAAAGACCGCGGCAGCAGTGCCCAGCAGAGCGATGCCGAGAGCACCAGCGGTATCAGCAAGGCTTCCACCGGCCTCTCCTCTATGACCCTCGACGGCAAAGACAACTCCCGCAAACACTCGCCCTCCGCCACACCCCGCGGCTCCATCGACCGGCTGCGTCAGTCTCTCGACCACTCGAGAGCCTCGATTCAGTCGGATTCCACCGCCCGCGCCTCGCTCGACGGCAGGCAGAACCACCACCGTGCTTCCACTGACCACCACCATCGCCCTCGCGCCACTCACAGCCCGTTGGGTCTCTTGAAGAGGAAGGTGCGAGGCAGCTCCTCTGACTCGCGTTCATCTACCGAGGACCTTCCTCTGAACAGAGATGGCGAGCCCGTCAGCCGCGGCCAGGCACGCAAGATCGAGCGCCAAGCCGAGCGCGAGAGGCACGAGAAGGAAGTCGAGGAGCACATCGCAGCTGAGCAGAAGCGCAAGGAAGAGGCAGAGGCCAAGGCTGCCGCCGAAGAGACTGACGAGCAGAGATCCAAGTATGGTGTGCTGCCCGTCAACAACTATGCCGGCCAAATGCCTGGTGACGTTCGCATGGACATCCGCGACCTGCAGCCCTCCATGGTGGGACAGGTCGTCACCTTCCGTGCCAGGTTGCACAACATCCGCAAACTCAGTGCCCACCTCATGTTCGTCGAGCTGAGGCAACAGACCGCCACCATCCAAGGTATTCTTCAAGAGCACGGCAGCGTTTCCGCACACTTCCTCTACTGGGCCGAGCACTTGCATCTTGAGACCATCTGCAAGGTCAAGGGTGTGGTTCAGGAGGTCAAGGCCAAGCAGGGCGTCGTCGAGAGCACATCGATCAAGAATGTCGAGATTCACATCCACGAGCTTTTCGTCGAGGGCAAGCCGATCCAGTCGCTGCCTTTCACCGTCCACGAGGCAGAGGTCTCCAAACAGGACACCCAACGCGAGGGCGACAACCGTGTTGTCATTTCTGACCGCGCCAGGCAAAATGGCCGCATCATTGACCTGCGCACCACTGCTGCTCAGAGTATTTTCAGGATTCAGTCTGCCATCTGCCAGGCTTTCCGCTCACACTTGCACAACGAGGGCTTTATTGAAATTCACACTCCCAAGCTGCAGGCTGTTGCATCTGAATCAGGCGCCAGCGTGTTCAAGGTGAATTACTTCAACAGGCCGGCTTTCCTTGCCCAGTCACCGCAACTGGGTAAGCAGATGGCCATTGCTTCCGATTTCAAGAAGGTCTTTGAGATCGGTCCCGTTTTCCGTGCCGAGAACAGCAACACTCACCGTCATTTGACCGAGTTCACTGGTCTCGATCTTGAGATGGCCATCGATGAGCACTACCACGAAGTCCTCCGCACCCTTGATAGAACCTTCAAGGCTATCTTCGAATACATCTACACCGAATACCGCGAGGAGGTTGAGATTGTGAAGCACCACTTCCCGTCAGAAGATCTGGTGTGGCTTCCCGAAACCCCCATCATACCCTTCGCCGAGGGTATCCGCATGCTGAACGCGACCGGCTGGACCGACGAGCACGGCAAGCCTCTGCCCGAAGATGAGGATCTCGGTACCAGGGATGAGATCCAGCTCGGCAAGGTCATCAAGGAGAAGCTTGGCACCGACTACTATGTCCTTGACAAGTTCCCGACTTCAGCACGTCCGTTCTACGCGATGCCTGATCCTTACAACCCCAAGGTCACCAACTCGTTCGATATCTTCGTTCGTGGCCAGGAGATTCTCTCCGGAGGTCAGCGTATTCACGATGCAGAGACTCTCATCGAAAAGATGAAGAGCCTCAAGATGGATCCGGGCACTATGGAGGAGTACATGGATGGTTTCGAGTGGGCAGCTCCTCCCCACGGAGGTGGAGGTATCGGCATGGAGCGCATTCTCATGCTTATCCTGAAGCTCGGTGACATCAGACACGCTACTATGTTTGCCAGAGATCCTCGCTCGCTTCCGGAGAGGAAGCCTGTTGTTCAACTCAGGCATCCTGAGGCCAGCACCCTTCACCCACCGTGGTCTGGAAAGGACCGTGTTCTCGCACAGATGGACTTCCAGCCTATTGAGAGCCTCATTGCCAATTACGGTGACGCCTCGAACACATCCTGGTTGGAGCCCAAGTTCGAGCACTGGAGAGATCCATACACCGGCGCGGCAGTCGGTTTCGTGCAACACGAGGGCTTCGCTATGACCATTGGTGACCCTCTCTGCCACGATACCCAGTACACCAAGATCGTGTCAGCGTACCTCCGCTACATCAAGAAGGAGCGCAAGATCAAGCCTTTGTGGCTGCTTTGTGGCGGTCCTGTGCAGGAGGTGCTTGCAACCAAGTTCGACTGGCGCACATTCTCCGTTGCCGCTGAGCAGCGTGTGGATCCCAACGACATCAAGGGCCTCAAGGATCCCGAGGTGCAGCGCAAGATCCGCCACGCAGAGAAGGAAGGAATCAAGATTCACGACATCCCTATCGGCGAGCACTTCCCCGATGACCTCAAGCAGCAGGTCGACAAACGTATTGCGGACTGGCTGGATAGCAGAAAGACCAAGGGCAAGCAGGTCCACCTCACAGATGTGCACCCTTGGCAAGATATGCCGCACAGGCAGTATGTCTACACCAAGACCAAGGAGGGTGATATCGCCTGCTTTGTCATCCTCGCCCAGCTCGCACCTGAGCACGGCTGGCAGGTCAAGTTCGCTCTCGACTTCCCTGGCGCTCCATCCGGTGCCATCGAGGCCACCATTATTCACGCCCTCAAGGCGCTCGCGGCCGTCGGTGCCACCAGCGTCACTTTCGGCAGTGGTGCCTCGAGCAGCTTCACTCCCGGCCACAACCTCAAGGGAACTCGTGTCAAGGTGCTGAGCAAGGCCTACCACGCTATCGCCAACGACCTGCACCTCGTCAACAAGAGCGAGTTCAGAGAGAAGCTTGGTGCCGCGCCCGATCCAGTCTATGGTAAGTCCTTCGAAAACATCATATTTCAATCTCGTCAATGTCCAGTAGCTAACAAACATCTCCGCAGTCTGCTACCCTCCCCACGGCCTCGGCCCCAGTGGTGTCCGCGCCATCATCAGCTTCTTCGAGGACGACGATGACGATGGAAAGGTCTAGAAGGCTGCCGACACGCATACGAAGAAGCTAGCACGAAGGAAGACGGAGACAGGCAATACGATCCAGATGAGACTTTGCATGATGCTATATCTCGCATGAGCGATGGGAAAGAGAGATATGAAACATTACCACGACTGCTATTCAGGTGAAGCTTGGACAGGACGAACGAAAGGAGAGATACCCTTGGGGAGTGAATAAATATGTAATCTGTTTGTGATTCGTTTTTTTTTCTCGGTGCGCCGCGATAAATGGCGTTCTTCCTTGCTCTTTTGATATTGCTACTGCATCGCCTTGCGTAAGTAGGACAGGCTTGAGTTTATAGGTCTGTTACATGATGAGATGTGCATAATCTGAGCTTACTAAATCACTCAATATTCCTTCTGGAAACAAATTTGCGGGTTCTGATCAGCTTGCTTTGATTTCCAATGTGGCACGTTTTGAAAGGGTTGGGCTTCACGTTCATTTTGACTATTTTTTTTTCTTTTTGTTCCCTGCTTCTGGTTCTATGACAAGCGCATGGGCCTGATGAGAAGCGTGTATCTCTTCGACTAGACACCATGTGTCTGATCGAACAGAGACAGACAGAGAGAGAAAGAGAGAGAAAGAGGCAGGCGTTCCAGACTGAATTCGCTTGCTGTACCACTGGTGTTGATGTTCTGGTCTCCAACAGCCCAGCAGACCAACATATCTCCTTCCTCCCCATCCGCGAACAGCACCGTCTTCCTCGCTACCAACACAACTTTCTTCCTCTATCAGTGTCTTATGTTCCTCGGCTCCTACCGATCGCCCTTCTTTAAGCTGTAGCCCTTATAGCCCTTAGGCCTCTTAGATACACGCCCGCTCAGCCAGCTGTCGTCGTGGACAACCTCCTCGCCACACTTCGGACACCTCCAACAGTCGTCGCACTCGCCGGGGTCGCCGGGCTCCAGCTCCGCCTGCCAGCCTCGACACGGAATGCAGTACCAGCTCTGCTCGGCGCTGGGGAGCGACTTGCGTTTGAATTCGGTGCAGTCGAGGTGGAACCACTCGCGCTCGCACTGTGGGTTGGCGCAGCCGATCATGGTGCCGGAGGAGGGGCGGAGGCAGTAGCAGAAGTTTTGGACTGGGGTGGCGGTGGTGGTGGTGGTGGTGGTGGTGGGAATGGTGCTTGCGGCGAGTGGCGCGGGTTGAGTGGCGGCGATTGCGGTGGGAGTAGGAGTCTGATTCTGATAAGAGGGGTGTGTGGCTTCGAGCTTGGAGGCCTGGATGGTTTTGGTGAGGGAGGTGGTGTCGAGGACAGCGGTGTCGAGGACGGCGGGGTCGAGGTTGTGGGCTGAGTCTTTGCGGTGTTGCTGTTCGTGGACGGTCGCTGGTTCTTGTGCGGCCTCGAGGCTGAGAGCGTCGTCAGGGGCGTTTTGGGTGGAGGACATGTTGGAGTCTTGGAGCGAGGTGGAGGTAATGGTTGGAGATGGAGAGGTGCTTTTTTCTTTCTCTGGAGGGACGGTCAGTCGGGCACTCCACGAGTTGCTTGTTTGATTGTGTTACCTTTCAAACGCCGGCGGCTTTTACGTCCAGGCTATAGTCGAGTTCGGTCTGGTTGCTGGTAAGAGAGTGGTGGCCGAGATAGCAGCTTGATGGGGAATGGGGGTTGGTATAGACAAAGAGGCCGTCTGCCAGGGGTCCGTCAGTGATGATGTTCACATGTTGCTTAATGCTGTCAATAGCTTTTCTGTGCTTGTGAAGAGCGTGCTAGCGCAAGTGAGTAAAATGAATTTCACTGGACTTGAATGATTGTGCTGTCAATTGCGTCTGGGCATTCGTTCACTTGTACAAATGAGTCTTTCATTTCATACTTTCACGTGAGAATGCTACTGGATCCTTGTGAAAATGGATGTCCAAAGACCCATCAGCACTTCTTCAAAGTCAATGAAACTTTTTCCCCAGTCTTCAATGGCACGTGTCCACCTTGGTAGCTCTTGCTCCGGTACCTCGTGCAGTGGCCCTTCGGTACGGCCAAAGTAGCGGTGGTTCCACGTGGCACGTTCGTCTTCACATGAATCTGCTTGCCCTTGATCTCCCACTTTGCTTCAATATCCCCAAAGGCCGTGACCACAGTTCCCTCCGCGTGCTCAAGATCAAGACCCTCAAGAGCAGGAGTGAAAGTCCAAGTCTTGTAGCCGGCGCTGGTCGGCGAGATGCCGAGTACGTACTCGGGAAGAACGTATGTGGGAGCACCGCCCCATGGGTGTGACAGACTGGTGAACCGGTTGATACCTGGCGATCCGTCGGGGTGGAGGTACTCCCATGATGCACCGGAGAAGTACTCGTTCTGATCAACCATCTTCACCCAGAAGTCTTCCAATTGAGCCCTGGCGATGGTGAGATTGCCGACGCCAAGGTCGCGCTGTGCCTTGAACAGGCCGTTTAGTAGGAAGCCGTTGGTGTTTGGCGAGATCTGGTAGTCATCAGTGCAGGCTTCGCTAGAAATTGTGCGGTAGCCAATGCCGCAGCGCAGTTCATCCAGTCTTGCGAAGGAGGAGGTGACTTGAGAGGCGTTCGCTGCGCCGGCTAGAATTGCCCATCCGATGCCAGTGAGAGAGTAGTTGGACGGCGCATCGATTGAAAGTGACCAGGTGCCTAGCTCAGGGTTCCAAAGCTTGTCATTGATGGCTTGCACGAGGGATTTAGATGTGCTTTCGTAGAGTTCTGCCGTGGCAGTATCACCCAAAGCGCGTGCTAGAGGTGCGAGCTGTTCCAGTGCATATGCAAAGACGCCAGTCACGGCTGTGCCATTTGCGGGTCCCAGGAAGTTGACAGCACTATCAACAAGGCCAGTAACAGGATTGATATACTTGAGTTTAGCAGCTGCTTGTGCTTTGATCTGAGACCAGTGTGGCCTCAGCGGCTCGAATTGACCGCTGTAGTGGTGAAAATCGCCAACACCTGCCAAAAACAAGTCCTGATAGTCGAGGAGACCACCATACAGACCCGTCGCTTCGTTGAACTCTGGCACGGCGCCCATGAATGGAGAGATTTGTACCAAGCCCGCGAACGGCCCCTCGGTGAGCTGCGTGTCCAAGACGAGAGCGATAGTGCCTACGAGCTGATCCCACCTGGCTGAGCTAGCCGCTACGACGCCGACGGTGTGGTAGAAGTCGCCGGTCCAAACAAGGCGGTCGCGCTTGCCGCCATCGAGACAGATAGACTTGTCCAGCGGAGCTTGCTCGTATTCTCCAAGGACATCTTCAGACGTGAGTGAGCTCTCATAAATCAGAGATCCGTTGCTCGCATTGACGGTGACATCTTTGAAATAAGCGGCCTGGTCTTGGTATGGTCCGAAACCGAAGCTTCCCAAGTACGCTGATCCTGTGCCAACGAAACCTGCGTTGGCTGAAAGCTCTAAAGACTCGGCAATCGGAATTGACACGGCAACCTTGCCGTCGATGGAGACGACGTAAGCATCACGGGTGATGGCTGTGCTGAGATTGTACCAAGTATCGTCTTCGATCGTCAGATTTAGTGGGTACTGGTGTATAGGTCCAGTGGTGATGGTCTCTTGCGGGTACAGCGACGAGCCGTAAGTGAAGATGAGCGTATTTGGAGTCAGTAGCGAGCGGTTGGTGTTAACCAGAGCTTGCTCGTTGGATGTTAACACGAAGTAAGCTCCGTAGGGCTGGATACCGCTTGCGACTCTCCATCCAGTGCCACCACGAACGATCTTGCTCGAGAATGAGAGGGTGTAATTACTGAACGCGACTCCTTTCGCAGACTGCGCAGTCGTCTGGCCTCTGATTAGTGCGCCGTCGGGAGTGATTTCCCAGGTTGATGGAGCGTTGCCCGCGTCGATGCATGAGACGTGGGACGCTTGTCCACCGAGATCGAATAATCGATCGTAAACCGAGTTCGATGTCGAGAATTTGCCAGGGATCTCTGAGGGACCATCGAGTGGGGCGGTAGAGTTAAAGCCGATCTCATTGAAGACAACCGTCGTGTTGGTCAACAGCCGGACAGTCTGCCATCTTTGACCACCTTGGACGAAGAAACTCTGTGTCTTGCCACATTCTGTCAAATTGAAAGTCTCGACGCGGAAGGCATTCGCAAGTCCGACGGTGAACGGCCACGGACCATCTGACTGAGGCAAGGCCAGAGCAGGGAACTCTTCCGAGTATTTCACCTCAATCTGCGTGTCGCCTGACAATGATTCAACGGATAATATCGGGAAGCCAGATCTATCCGTGCCATAATCGAGGGTCAAGAATGGTTGTGATGGCGAAAGTTCAATGTCGTTCTTCTTGTATGGCGTTGTGGCATCAATGGTCAGATTCTGGCCAAGATTGTAACCAATGGGATAAGCGTTTCCGTGGTCGACGAAGCTGTACAATGTCAGCCTTATGATCAAATTCGCTTGCCATCCATATCAGGGTCAACCCACGCTAAAGCCTGTCGCCAGGCCAAGCAGCCCAATGCCAGAACTGCTGGTCGAACCTGATACATGATCTCGGAAGCGAAGATGTCCAGGCCTTGCTGTATTGAAAGACAAATTTCAACGGGTCGAACGCTCTTTTAAGCACAGTGATCGATGCATCGGCCCCCGTGTTTCCCCAGCCTCAGTCATGATAATATGGGGAGTGAGCACGGGGAAGTCGAATGAATCGACATCATACCCCGCAACTAGTGAAGTATAAACTTGATATCGGATGTAAGTGGACGTGGCGTAGTTGTGCGTAGACCATATCCGTGTTCGCACTTAGTGCGCAGGCAGCTGGTTTTGGCAATAGAATCAGCCTATCAAGAGTACCATCAGACAACCTGCCGAGAGAGTTGAGGCGCATTGTGGCGAGGAGTTGCACAGGGTGCACACGACAATTTCGGATGATGTGGGTTGTGTCTGGTGAGGGTTTCGGTAATTCGGGCTCGGTTTATTTGCTTCGGGTTAAAGCAATCCGAAGTAGAGATCGTATACAGGCGATGTGCTTGAATGACGAGCAACAAACCGGCAGTTGCCAATACATAGCGGACTGGAGAAAGTCGTGTTGTAGAAGAAAGACGATACTATTGCCTCGGCGATCCAAAGTGCCTCGTCGCAGGGATGTAAGAATGTGGTGCGGCTTCTTGCCACAGGAACCGGACATTACCATTTGATTCGGGCGTAAGTCTAAGTATTTACAGTACCGCGGGTTCGGAATCGGCACGCAAATGACTCCGGACAGGAACTAGATGATCATACCGCAGCCACCGTTAGTTGAAGATGCAATTGTGGAGTGGTTGAAAATTTGTGTGGTACATCCCGCGTTATAAACCAAATGGTGGAGCTGCAACCGCCGCAATGATATACCGAGAAGTGATTTTGTCGTAACGTAAGGGACATACTGGCGCCGCAAATGGTCAAATTTGTACTACCTTTCCTAGCATGTTGGTGCTTCACTCCGTTTAGTCGTCTGGAGTATCATGTGGCTCAAGACGATCCTTGAGGCGCGGTTCTTAAACGCGTCCAGCGAGATGATCACAACGATGCATGGCTCAGGTAGCTTCCTTCGGGCATTCAGCATCTGCGCCTCGCATCTGTACGACCACCTCACCGTCGGCATCAATCCACTTCAGCCCCAGCTTGCGCACCTTGCTCTTGCTAGCAACATACAGCATCAAATAGACATGTCTCGCAACTTCACCCCAGCAGTACACCCTCACTTCCAAAGCAACCAGCTCTCGCGTACACCATACACCCCAGCCGACCCTGCCTGGCTCTATCATCTTTGCCAGAAATTGGAAAAAGTCGAGGCGTAGCTGCACGGGCCAAGTCGTGATGTCAAAGGTCCAATACCCGCGTTCTGACTGTCTGAGGTCTCGGGAGACGAAGACAGGTTTGTAGCACTGTGCTAGGTTGTTGTTTTCTCCAAGGTAGCGAAGGGACTCAGTGACGTGCGTCTCAAAACGCTGAAGAGAGGGCTGAGGCGCGGGTGGACGTATAGATGTGGGTAAGTCAAAGTAATCTTGGGATTTTACACCGCTGTCATCAGTCTGCTTCTGGATGTTATCGACGGTGGCAGAATCTTTCACGCCAGTGCCACTGTTCGAAGGCCTCGGTGAGACTGGACGAAGGGTCGATATTGCGGGAGCTGCATACTCATGGGCGCGGCCTATGTCCTTAGGGGACGACCCGAGATGTTGGTGTACCACAGATTCTGGTCTTGCCGGCGCAGATTCTGTCACTTCTGGTGGCGGAGGACCCGGATCACTTACAGATCGCTGAATACTATGTTGTCGACCATTTGAGCTTAGTGTGGTTATGTCACTCAGGGAATATGAAGTCGGTAGCTCTGACGTGACATCGTCGATGGACTCGGAGTTGTCCGCTAGGTGCGGGACATGCCGTTGATTTGGTAGAGACGGGTCGATGTGCTCATTTGCATGGTTGACGTCCCCGATGGCATGGTTGCTATCTTCTCGCGAAGGTATGATTGGTGGCAACAACGAATTTCTAGTCGAAAAGAATTGCAGATTGTCGTCGTTGATGCGAGGCCTCTTCTTCGAACGATCCAAATTCGGGGACTTCAGATAGGACGACTGACTAGGGACTTGATGGGAAGACGAACTGCCATTTTGGCGCAAGTCATTCGATCCAGGTGGTTCACTCTCTGCTTTGCTGACTTCGGGAGTACTGTCTTCCAGAGGCTCGAGGGACCGTTTGGAGATTTTCGTCGAAATTCGAGATGAAGGCGCGAACAATTGACTTTCCAACGCCGTATAACCAAGTTGTGTCTCTTCCAAGAATGTTGTCGCGTCGTAAGCTAAATCTGCCATTTCTCCAACGGGCTGTTGAGGCGCCTTTTGAATTCCAGGAATCATATTGGTTGATACAATATCAGGCTGTCGCAATGAGGGCAGGTCTTTCAAATCATCGTTTGGGATGCTCGTAAGCGTCCTTTTTGCCACGAAAGAAGAATATGCTTCAACCTGCGCAACAAAGCGCTCGTCATCTTTCTTTGAGCTCGGCGCGGTGGTATGCACGCGAAGATCCACACGGGTCACCATGCCTTGACCCGCGATCTTCCAGAAAGGCCATGGCAGACGATGTCAGATCGTCGCTGGTAACGTGCGTTGGATGACGACGGGACCGAGTCACGTGTTGTTTCCAATCCGGTGATATCAAAGTCAAGCGAAGAGTAAGGTATGCAAAATGTGTGTAAGAATAAGGTGTCTAGTCAAGAGGTGATGTTTCGCTTGGTGGCGCTCCTTCTGCTCGCTCGACGCGACTTTGGGCTTTGGGCTGTGACTTGGGGAAAGTGGGGCGGGCCGCCAAGAGATTAAATTCTACAACATTTGTATAGCGGAACGGCGACGACGAGCATTCCCAGCGCAAGGACCAGATTCCAACCGACAAGATGGCCTCCTTCCAATCTCTCCGCGACCTGGTCAACAACCTCCCCTCCACCAACGAGGCATGGGGCCCCCCGACCACCACCGAGACCACCCTGGACGGCGTGCCATATGCGCCTTTCTCCAAGGGCGACAAGCTTGGTCGCATGGCCGACTGGACTTCTGAGGGCAAGGACAGCGCTCGCGGCGGCAGGCAACAATATCAGCAAAGATACCGCGACCAGATCTACGGCGCCGGCGGACTCCAGACTGTCTTCAACATCGAGGGTCAGAACGAGGAGGGCAGCTTCTCGCTCGTCGACCGCTCGCAGACTTCCACTCGCGGCAGAGGCTTTGGCGGCAGAGGAAGCGCTGTTTTCCGTGGCCGCGGTGGCCAACGTGGAGGCGCGGCCGGCCGTGGCGGCAGGGGTGCTTTCCAGCGCTCTGACGGCGGACGTGGAGGACGTGGTGGAGCACAGGGCTATGACTCTCGCGGTGGCCGTGGAGGCGCACGTGGAGGCAGAAGATTCGGCTGGAAGGACTGGGACAAGCCACAGCGCAACCGTGAGGCCTCTGTCCAGCCCAAGGACTCATGGCGTGTGCTCGAGGAGATCGATTTCTCTCGTCTCCTCAAGCTCAACCTGGATACCGGCGATGGAGAGGATCTCGAGGACCATGGATTCCTTTACTACTACGACCGCAGCTATGACAAGCAGCCTGGTGCTCCTACGAGCGTTAAGAAGCTCGGTGCTCTGGATCGTGCCGCATACAACGTGACCACCTCCCACGATCCCGTTATCCAGGAGCTGGCCGAAAAGGACGAGGCCACCGTCTTCGCCACTGACAACATTCTCTCCATGCTCATGTGCGCTCCCCGCAGTGTGTACAGTTGGGATCTTGTCATGGTCAAGCAGGGCAACAAGATTTACATCGACAAGCGTGAGGGCAGCAGCCTGGATATGGTTACCGTCAACGAGAACGCTGCCGATGCGCCGCTTGAGATGAGCGAGGGCAACAAGGACACAATCAACGCCCCTGGCGCCCTCAAGGAGGAAGCCACTCACATCAACAACGTCTTCCCCTCGCAGGTTGTCCAGGAGACCAACAAGGTCGACATGGCCAACGAGCACCCCTTCTACAACTCCGCAGAGGAGACCGACCCACCTGCCTCCAAGGCATACAAGTACCGCCGCTTCGATCTTTCGCTTGCTTCCGACGAGGAGTCAATCCACCTCATTGTGCGTACCGAGTTGGACGCCGTGGTGAAGAACAACATCAGCGGCGAGGACCAGTACCTCGTCATCAAGGCTCTCAACGAGTTCGACAACAAGGCACAGGGCTCCGGTGGTGCTCTCGACTGGAGGACCAAGCTCGCTTCTCAGCGTGGTGCCGTCGTCGCCACCGAGATGAAGAACAACAGCTGCAAGCTTGCTCGCTGGACCACTCAGGCCATCCTCGCGAAGGCCGACCTTATGAAGCTTGGGTGCGTACAAAACTTTTGCTGAAATTGCAATTGTGAAATTAACTTACTAACACATCACAGTTTCGTCTCCCGTGCCAACCCCAAGAGCAACTCCGACCACGTCGTCCTCGGCGTGCTCGGCTACAAGCCCCGCGAGTTCGCCACCCAGATGAACCTCAACCTCAACAACGGCTGGGCCATCGTCCGCACATTCGTCGACATGGTCATGCGCGAGGACGACGGCAAGTACGTCCTTGTCAAGGACCCCAACAAGCCCACCATCCGCTTGTACCAGGTCCCCGCAGACACCTTCGAGGAGGACGAGGATGCCGACAACATGGGCGGCATTGACGAGCAGGACGAGTAGACGTGTGAATGACTAACGCCATGAACATGGAGTTGTGAAAAGCTCACCGCTTGGGTTCTTTGCGGTTTGCAGCTATGGGCTTCCCAGATGCAGTGAAAAGAAATGATAGATGCTTTTTATTCTTGTTTTCGACTTCATGTAACTACCGTTGAAAGCGCCTGTTGTGGTTACGACCGCTGCTGATAATTGCATTGTGGGACTTGCCACTCAAGAGAATAAGGTGTGCATAGCAAAAGTTCACTCACAAATGTTCACCCGCTTCAAGTCTGGCTCGACATTGGACCAGTACGGACCTTCACGCGCCGACGAACGCGGCGTTATGCAAGTCATTCATGGATGAAACAGACTCGCTAATCATGATGATCCTCAAATCAACTGAGTTGAGATGCCTTCGTTAAGCGAAAACCCAAATTGTTTATCCATCTATTCCCTCATCCTGTAAATCCTCCACCCAGCCCCCTCTAGAATCCCCGGCACGCACTCCACCATAACCGTATCCACATCCCTCCACTCCTGCGTCAAATCCCGCCACGGCACCAAGAACGGTGTAGTCCTCTGCTTGCCATTCCTCGGCCCCATGCGCCACTGCCTCTGCAAGCGCTCCGCGTTAAACCGCTCATGCTCCATCTCGCTCAGCATCAGCAAGTCCTTCTCGTCAAACCGCTTGATCTGCACGAAAGGCTCGCCGCGCGGCTCCTGCGCGCCGTCGTTCAGCATGAAACACCCCGTCGCGCGCAGTTTGCGCGGGATGTCGTCTGCTTGTGCGCGCGTGGACTCTTTGAGCTCGCCGGAGAGGTCTTCCCAGTCGCAGTAGCTGCGGTCGGAAGCGAGGTCTGCGCGCTGGGCGTCGGTGCGGGCCATGAGTTCACGTTGCTTTTTGTACGTTTCGAAGAGGCCGTGGGCGAGGCGCTCACGGAGGGCGGGGGGTAACTTGGGGCTGCGCAGGAAGGACATGAAGATGCGGCCGTCGACGTGCAGTTGGATTTGCTCTTCGGGCGGGAGGGCGGAGACGTCGAATTTGGTGCGGTGGGAGAGGCGAGAGGTGCTGATGATTTTCTCGAGCGAGTTGAGGCCTTGTTTGAATTTGGGGGTGAGGAGCAGGGCGTGCAGGACGGCGTCGTCGAAAGAGATGATGCCATTGACGCACATGTGGGGGTAGATTTGTTTGAGGATTTGGCGGAGCATCATTGCGCGGCGGATGGCGAAGGTGCGGTCGTCTTTGCCGGTACTGTTGGGGCCGAGGATGTTGACGATACCGTGGAGGGAGTCTAGGAGAGGAGATTCATCGGAGTACATTTTGTTCCACTCTGCGGCGGAGGGTGTGGTGGGTCTTCGTCGGAGGGTGAACTCTGTGGCGACCGGTGTTGGGGCAGAGTCGGAGTCGACTGGTTCTTGGTCGATGGAGAAGAAAAGCACAGCGTGGCCAAGCTGCCTCTCGTTTCCTTGATCTGTGAAAGTGCCGCTGTTGACTAGTGTGAGGAACGAGTTGAGTAATGGACTTTCGGACTCCAGCACTGCGCCGAAGTTCTTGAATATGACCACCGGAAGCGAGCCAGTCGCAGATGCGTCTCGGATAGACTGGCATGCTGCAACGAATTGCTCTTCCTTCATCGATCGTGCATCGAATGTGAATTTTGTATGAGGTCGTTCTCGCCCAAGGTGGTCTGCGAGATTTGTCGCTGTGAATGTCTTTCCGGATCCTGCTGGTCCAAAGACACCGATACATGTCGGTGTAGTAGCTGCTGATGCAATGCGCTCTTCGGCAATGTCAACAACAGCTTCAAGTCGCTCCTGTTCTGCTCTCTCAACACTTAATAAGTTGCCGAATCTCCTTGCTGGGCATCGTGAAAGAGCCTTCTCGGGTCCAATCGTGACAACTTGTCTCGCAAGCTCGGCTGGATCTCCTGTGAGGCTTTCAAATAATGACCACTTATCCCCGGAGCTGATCTTGGCTGAAGGAATGCTTGATGTCGTTAGACGTGTGTCCGGCTTAAGGTTCGACATGACCTCCGCGATCGGGTAGTCAGGGCTATTATCACTTATGTTTCGTGTGAAGCCTAAGGTTGCAAGATTGCGGGCTGCAGATATACCCAGGCGAATACCTCTGTCAATGTTAGGGTGTGGCGCGTCGGAAAAGCCGAGCGCAAAAGCCGCGGTGAATGCTGATGTGAGGCCAATCTGTGTAACTGGTGAGCGTCTGTCCTACAATTGTCAGAAACAAGTTTAACATACCATCTCCGGCGCATGAGTCATAGTCTCGCACTCCATCTTACGAGGGTTGAAGTATAGTTTGGGGTTTATTGCGTCACGACCCCGATGGTGAATGATTCCTTCGCAACCGAACCTCACGATCAAGTTCGGGCAAGTGACCAAAGTGTCAAGTCGTCCGTTCGATCCAAGATTTCGGACAAAGTCCTCAGAAGTTGCTTCCCAGGATAGAGACTGGCTCAGATTGATGCCTTCAGCGCGAAGATCGTCTGCTTCGACAATCACAACAAGATGATCAGGCTCAGGTACGCCACCGCTTGTTTTGGGTCCGTCTCTGATTGCGTCCCAAAGTTTTCCAGTGGCAAGAGGCCTGGTCATGTGATGCACAATATACCGAGGGCGCACACGCTGTAGTAGATCGATAGCAGGCTCAAGATCGTGCAAGTCGTTTCCCGAACCAGAGATAACAGCGGCGATTGGAGCTGTGTCCACAGCCTCGTTTATGGGAGGAGCTTGCCAGGAAGAAGACTGGCCAATATGTCGGAGGCGTACAACGTGATAGCCAGGCTGTTGACCAGGCAGAGAAGAGGCGTGAGGCTCCAGATCGACCAAGGTAGAAGCATTGCTTTTCATACCGTTGCTGATGCCGTTCGACTGCGCCACAGGTCCGATGACTTCGAGGCCGTAGTCGGACGCTCCGGCGGTGAGCAGACCGGCGACAAGCTCAGCGCCTCCGCTGCGGACGACTATGTTGGCAGCGTCGCGGCTGGCCTCAGCCCCGAGGAAGTGCTGTGATCCCATCGGATAGACCAAATAATCATACGAGACTGCGCCGGCGACGAGGATGGTGGAAGAAGTCATGAATGCCAACGGAAGTGCGTCAGGAATGCAATGCTGATCTTCGAAGCGCCGCGTGACTAGTCCGTAGTCGTCTTTGCTCTCGTGGCGCGTGGGCGCTGTGCCCGGTTGGCTGACAGTAATCAAGGACACATGTTCGCTAGTATTGACGAACTATAGGAGTAGATTTCTCGGAGTTCAAGGAGCGCGGCGGCCTAGACGCGGATCTCAGGGTGAGCGAGGCGAAGTAGTAGGGAGTATTGGATGTTCGCGGAGGCGCAGCTTCTAAGCCACGATTTTTAGCCTGCTTCACCTTGACCGCCAGCGCACTTCGGCTCTGCTGGCCTCTACAAGCAGCCGCAAGCCTTACACGCCACAATGCGACTCATACAGAGGACCCGACGTGATACAATGTTACGCGTGGGCTCGAATTAGTCTAGGCTGCAGGTGTCGTGGTTACACTGTATCGTTCAGGTGATGAGGCTGCGGCGTTGACTGCTGTAGGGCATTGTGGACTGGTTACAACAATGATTTTCCTGCATCTGAGCATCATACTGTTGCTGCGAGTGTAATTCATCTAAGGTGTTATGTATGGGGGGATCGAGCCAGCGTCAATTGACAAGTATCCCATGTGCGGATAGTCTTTTCTATGGGATTGCCACACTCGACCTCAATGAGACAGTTTGGGCCTCGTAATCCAGCACAACTGAACAGAGCGGACAAAACGCTTCTCAATGCCAACACAGTGCTCCAAAGACATGTGATTTTTGATGAAACGATAGTGATGATCAGATCGATACACCACGATAGTCTCGGATACGTCAAATCACCTCGATCTCGATTTAACGCTCCAATGGCCATTGCTATAAAAGATTGTGACGCCCAAACCCTAACCCTTGTTCATAAGGACCACCAGAATTGTTGGAGCATCATTGCACACAATCACCTTGTGATATATACATATCTAGCCAGCCCTGGAGCGATTTGAACACTTGTGGTGTACACGACGATATGTGTGTAATTGAACACATCTGGCTGGTCAGACTCGTGGTCAGTATTCAGTAATGATGTGGTGTCATTGTCGCAGTCTCCAGAAGTTTTATCTAGCTCGTGTGGACTGCAGACATAGACATCGTTGCCTACATGTAAAATTTGAGGGGTCGAGAACCCTCCATCACTATCAATTATGCAAGCACAGTCATTATGCGAAGATGTATGCTTATCTGTCTATGTCAAGACAGACCCCTACAGACTTGACAGAGGAGGTGCTCACGAAGATCTTGATGTCGAAGATAGAACGTAGGCAATATAATACATGTCATTTGAAACAATGACATCAGCAAGCATGATATCATCAAGGCGCTTTGGCGGAGTGGTTAACGCGTAGCCCTGCTAAGGCTATCTCCTCGGAGGCGTGTGTTCGAATCACACAGGCGTCGATATCGGGTATCTTTTGCTTTTTTCTGGTCCGACCTGTAAGTGGAGTGACAGAGTACCAAGAGTGAATCTGGTCTTAGGACAACGCACCTCCAGGTATTTCACGTGTTAGATCGTTGCAGCGGGTACGTATATGAGCGTTCTGATCGATTATGACCGTTGCCTGGCAGTTGCTTAGGACGTCGAGTGTCGATCGGCTGTGGACAATCAATCACGTGACTTTGAAAGTTCTTCAGCTCGGCTTCATCCTGTCCGGCTGTCTGCTTCATCGGCCTTTCTCCCATGCCACTGAAAGCGACCGAAGTTCCCACACAAGGGGAGGCTATGAGCATAAGAATTCCATTTTAGTCTCCAGGTACTAGCACAATGATATTGACAATTCCGGAGATCTTCAATTGTAGTAGACAAATCTACTATAGCACAACTATGCAAGATCGACGAAATTGCTGCTGCTCTACAAAGAACAGACAGCAAAGCTTATGGCATCCTCAACACAACCCGCAATGCTCACAACTATTCGACATGCGAAATCACATTTGATGTCATCAACCACCATATACAAGACAAATCTCATCATCGCCATGATCGGTTCTGCACGTGCTAGCGATGGCGAAAGTGTACTAATTTCCCACGCGGAAGCAGAGTCTCGCGTGCGGTCAAAACTCCTCTAGCGCGGGCTGTCACTGTTCTGGAATCACCTCGAGCCTCGAGTTCACCGTTTGGAGATCGAACAACTCTCTCTGTGGTAACACAGCGTAACGGCCACAATAGCTCATCGTGCATGACGCGACCAACCACCACACAAGCCTAGGTAAGCCTCAGCTTATATGCGGCGTACTACGCGTCAACATCTACTGGCTGGAGACTACACTCTGGGCTGGCTAAGCGTAAATCGGGTGGCGGACTCGGTCGCTGGCGCAAACAATTCGATCACGAGAGATATAGGGCCACGCGGCTGAGTACAAGACGACTCAACGAGCACATGGCGGTTGATTGGCTAGACCGGACGCAGGCAGGCCGAAATGAATGAGTCCGTATTGGGTCTAGGATGTGGTCGATCCCCGCAAATGACTTTCTGCGCCGGTGCCGTTGGGGCCTGGAGGTGACAGGGGTGCGGCGCTGGCCTCAAAGCCTCTTTAGAAGACGCGCATTCCTTTCTCTCTCCATCCTTTCGCATCTTCACAACAAAGCCTCACATTCTTGCCTTCGCGTCCTCACGTCATCGACGACCACATTCGTTCAGTACTACTCACGCTCGCGACCCGCTTCCGTCTCGAATTTTCGACTCGACGTTCCACCACACCACCAATACTCTAATACCAGACATCAAGATGTTCTCCAAGACTCTCCTCCTCAGCGTTCTCTCCGCTCTTGCGGCTGCTCAGTCCACTGTCCTGACCTTCACCAACGTGCCCAACCCGATCACCGACGGTCAGGCCCAGGCCATCACCTACGCGACCAACGACACCGCCAACGTGAGTATCTCGTGCGACACAGTATTATGGCGAACAACGTGCTAACATCACACAGCCTGTGACCATCATCCTGCGCCAGGGCCCTTCTACCAACCTCAAGGATGTCGAGACTCTGACCACCGACGCACGCAACGGCCAGTTCATCTGGACTCCTTCGACTTCCTTGCCCAACGGCAACAACTACGCTCTCCAGATCAAGCAGGGCGATGAGATCAACTACTTCGGTCCCTTCGTCATCCAGGGTGCCAGCTCCAGCGCCAGCAGCGTCTCAGTCTCTGCTAGCCCCGTCCCCAGCGCCAAGTGAGTATAATGCTACGCGACTTGATCGTCAACACATTCTAACAGCCATCTAGCAGCACCACCTCCGTCCCTGTTCTCGTCACTCCTGCTGGCACTGCCGCTAGCGCTTCCGGCACTGGCGTTCCCGTCTCTCGCAACACCACCATGAGCCACGCCACTCTTACTGCCACTACTTCCTCTTCTCGCAGCACCGCCACTGGCTCCTCTTCCGATGATGCCAGCTTCCCCAGCGCCTCTTCCACTGGTTCCTCTTCCTCCACTGGTGCTGCCTCCAGCTTCCAGGTCGGCTCTGGCATCGCTCTCTTCGGTGCCATCGCTGCTGGTATTTTCCTCCAGTAAGCGTACAGATTTACTTTTCTTACGCGTGGGGACCAGTCCAGAAAAGGACGACATTTCTCCACAATTTTTCGTTAATTTTTTCTTCTGGATGGTTGGATGATACGAAGGGACTTGCGCAAAATGACGGCGCAATTTGAATGTTTGTTCGTAATGTCTTAACACGCCGAGGTCTACGGTACTTGCAAATGCTATCCAATGTCTGATATTCACAATCACATCATCATATCAATTAATGTTGCCACTCGACTTGCTTAGTTATTGTTTTGTCTCGTATTTTTGACTTTTCGCCAAGGGCAACGAGGCGTTCAACCGGCGTGTCTCAAGGCTTGTACCCTGTCATGGAAATCTCCGAGTCCGGCACAGGTACCTGGAGACATCTTAGCCAGACAGTATGCGAGTCTTTATTGCTGGAAAACCGAACGAAAGGCCCTCAATGGTGAATGGGCCATACCACCACGATCGTCATCAGCATTCCTCGCACATGATCACATCGCGATCGGCCAGCGTGCACCAACGACTTGCGCACTCTCGCGCCATGCGACTCATAGTCGGACAAAGAGCAGCGAGCCGTCTGGGCGCCGATCTTCATGCCAAGCGCCTGGAGAAGCTGGAGACCTTGTACCCACTCGGCGAAGGGTTCCTGCAGAAATCCACCCTGACAATCTCGGGTCGAACGTTCCGGCGCACCCTCGTGCTGTCTTCAACACAGACATGAAAACCGCTGTACCAGAGACATTGCTGCCGTCTCTACCACTTCCATCATATCTCGACTTTCTCTATATGCCTTCGGCGGGAAACTGATCGCTCGTCGCCGGGCCAGCTTAGCCGCCAGCACGCACGCGAAAGGCGCCATGCTTTCTAACCCAACTTGTCGTCGCTCTCGGCCGCTTAGCGACGACTAAATTAGACTCTGGGCCAGGTCGCCACCATACCAACGGCGACTCGCCTGGCTCATCTCGTTTAATCACCACTCGAGTCTTTCGACTCTGCTCGCTAGTTGCCAAAGGGTGTAGCGCTCGAGACCGGACCTTCCTTCGCCGACTATAGATCAGATCCAATGTCTTGCGCCTCTGTGCCGACCGGTGAGTAAGGTTAGTGTTAGTCCCTGGCCGTTCGCTTTAATACCTCTCTCGCTTCTCTCCTGAAGCGCCTGTTTGCTTTTTTTGGTCCCTCTTGTTCTTATACTTTTGTTCATTCTCTCTCGATCTCAAGCCTCTCGAGTGTCTCAGTTTCTCTCTATCGTTTCAAGTTCTATCGTCTCGCAGCGCATCTTCGCCAACTACCGTCTTTCGACCTCACTCACAACACTATCAAGTCAAAATGCGTTTCTCCACATCCGCTTTCCTGGCTGTCGCCGCCGCTCCCCTGCTTGCTTTCGCTCAGGGTGGCGAATCCAACGGCTCCAACCCTTTCAACATTCCTACTACGAGCCTGAACACTGAGGCTGGCGAGACTGTCAACCTTACCTGGAAGCCCACTACTGAGGGTACCGTCACCATCTACCTCAGGAGCGGTGCCAGCAACAACCTGAACAAGGGTGTTGCCATTGCTTGTATGTCTTGATTTCCAATTGACCTCAAAAGAACTTTCCTAACCCACATCCACAGCCGGAATCTCCAACTCTGGTTCCTTCACTTGGAATGTCCCCGAGGACATCGTCCGCGGCTCCAACTACGCCCTCGAGATCGTCGACGACGCCGACGAAACCAACACCAACTACACCCCTCCCTTCGTGATCGAGAGCACCAACAACGCCGCCCCCAGCTCCAGCGACTCATCGTCTTCCGCTTCCGCCTCCGCCACCGACAGCTCCAGCTCTGCCTCCGAGACTGAGTCTTCCACCGCCATCTCGACCGACTCCAGCGCCACCACCGGCACCTCCGCCGCTGCTTCCTCCGCCACTCACCACAGCAACAGCACCGCTTCCATCACCACCTCCACCTCTTCTCGCACTGGCTCTTCCGCCACCGGCAGCTCCAGCTCCGACGCCGACGCTACTGGTGCCGTCGCGGCTTCTACCGGTGGCGCTGGCCGCACTTCCGCTTTCGTTGGCCTCATCGGTCTCGTTGCGCTCGGTGCTTTCGCCCTTTAAATGCCTCTTCTCGAAATGGAAAGACGGCCTCGCCCCACGAGGTTGTGAGGGATATAATTGCATCGCTTTAATCGCATACGTGCAACATGCATTCTGGCTTGAGAGAGAGGGAAAATAAATTTTTTGGTCAGGCGGTTGACGTGATTTTGGCTGACAAGTGACATCGAAATTCCTTTATGTTTATGCTCTTGTTCACATTTGATTCTTTTGCTTGACGATACCCGGAATCACACTTTTGGTGGACTTCTTCTTCTCCCGAACAGCTGGAAGAAAGAAAACACACCGCAACTTTATTTAGATAGTTAATACTATTAGATTAATGAAACAAAAAAGATATTGAAAACAAAACTCAGTGATGATTATACTTGTCTGGATTTACTTTTTGTTTTACGTTGGAAACTTGAGTTGTTTGATCGTCTGTCGGGTGTTGGGCAGTAGGAGTACGTGCGTGCCTTTTGCACATGCCAACTTTCTACTATCAAACAAAGTATGACTAGTCATCATCCATGTCCGATAAAAAAGAATCCCAAATTCAACGCATCACATACGCGTACGCGGCAGATGCACGGATATTCTCATATTTCTTATCATTAGAGAAAAGACAGAACTATCTACATAAAAGCTCTCACACAAACCGCACTAAATAGCGCTCACTACAACTCAAACAGACAGAGCTGGAGTCTGCTTATCTTGCTTTCTTGGCTTGATTGCCCGCCTGACCTAACCTAACCTAACCTAAGCTAACCTAACCTAAGCACGCTGTCTCCTGCGCATACCGACTTCGAAGCCCAACGGCTTGCGAAGGAAACCTTCTCGTGTCTCGAGATGGGTCTGGTAGGGCTCGAATTCGTAGCGGCGGAAGACGGTGGAGACGATGAGGGCGAGTTCCATCTGGAGGGGGGAAAGGAGATGTTAGCGTTTATTTATTGATACGAGCGACTTGCAGTGTTGAAATTGTGATGGAGAGACGTACCTCTGCAACATTACGTCCAACGCAGGAACGAGGGCCGTAGGAGAAGGGGATGAAAGCGCTTCTTTGCCTGTAATTTCGGATAGTGTTAGCTGGTGAAACGATCTTGATTTAAGACCAGAAACATACCTCTCGGTGACCGTATCCCAGCGCTCGGGGCGGAACTCGTCAGCGTCCTTGCCCCAGATTTCTTTGCTGTGGTGCATGGTGTATGCGGGAACACTGAGAACAGTGCCTTGTGGGAAGTGGTGGCCGGCAATCTCAACGCCAGGTCCGGGAGGAACGAGACGGGGTAGACCTTGGCTGGAAGTGCTGTGGATACGGAGAGTCTCCTGAATACAATTGTCGAGGTACTTGAGGCCCTTGACTTGCTCGAACGTGGGCACGTTGTCGCTGGGAAGAGCTTCGTCGAGCTCGGCTTGGAGTTTCTTGACGGCGTTGGGGTTCATGAGCATGTGGAAAAGGAGAGCGCAGGAGGTGTTGGAGGTGGTGTCTGAGCCGGCGATGAGTTGCGTGAGAGCTTCTGCGGTGAGTTCGGCGCGGCCGAGCTTCTCGCCGTTCTCGTCTTTGCCTTCCATGAGGCGAGCGAGCAGGTCCACGCGGTTGATCTCGCCACGTTCGGCGGCCTCGAGACGGGTGTTGACGCGAGCGATGGCGATGCCGGCGAGGTTCTTCACGGCTTCTACGCCCTGGTAGAAGAAAGGATCCGGGAGGTATTTGGCGTAGGGCTTGATCCAGGGAATGATTCCAATGGCGTTGGAGACCTCTCCGCGACGGTTGAGAACCTCAATGGCAGGAGCATAAGTAGGAGGGGCGTCAGGGCTTGATCTCACTTCGGCAATGTCCTTGCCAGTCTCGAGCATGCCGAAGGGAGCACCGAATGCGAGATCTCCAATAATGTCAAACGCAACGTAGTTGAACCAGTTCAGACTGTCGAAGCGGTAGTAACCGCCGCCAGCTTGCTTGCTGAGCTTGTCCCATTGAGTGGTGAGCATTTCCAAGTTGTGGTGGATGTACTGCTCGAATTGACCAACGCTCTTCGCGCTGAAGGTGTGAGAGATGGTCTTGCGCTTGCGAGTGTGCTCGGCACGGTCTCTGGTGTTGAAGAGGCCGCGCTGAATCGACACGAAAGCGTCATAGTACTCGCTTTTGGCAACGTTAGCTTGAGGCCTTGCTCAGTTTGCAGAGATATCTCGTACGCTTTAAGGAACCCAGTTCCGTGGCCGTAGACAATGGGAATAGCATCGGGGTCGGCAATGGAGACCTGGTTCGGGGTGACCCTCACCAGCTTGCCGTACTTTGCGTGTGCCTCGTGAACAGTCAAGTATCTGCGACACAAACGGCACTCGTACAGATACCAGAGGTTGGTGAACTTGGCTAAGAAAGGTCCGGGGACATCCTGGATCGACCAATTGCGCATGTACGGGAGGATGAAGAAGAGCAGCGGCAACGCCAGCAGCGTCCACGGGGTGAATAGCAGTGCCAGGAACATGATTGATGCTGTATCCTAATTAGTAAGGAGCGGTCCTGCTCTCTGTTGAAGGGAAGTGAGGTGTGAAGAGGCAAGTGAAGTCCTGACAAAACCTGTCTGTCTATGGTGGTGCTTCACGAGGAGGAGTAATGTTTATAATGCCATTCGCGCGCGAAGTTCGGCTAGCACAAACTAAACCGACACGAGCTCCCGTCCTGGGGTTGTCCTTATGCCCCCCACCTGTGAGAGGCTCACAGCATCCCCAAGGCCGCTCAGGGCCGCGGGAAAGCGTGGATCGGATGCGCGGTTCACCTCGTTCACCAACTTTCTCTCCACGTTCTGCCCCGCAATTGAATACCGCCGTGGATGCCGTGCGTGTGGGAGGAAGCTCGGTGCTCTGTATAAGAAGCCGGTCGCCATACCGAAGGTCAGACTGCAGCCTTTTCCTGCGGCCCCTGTTCGATTGTGTGCGTTACCCCTCGTATCCAGCGTCGGATCAAGGTGACGCTGACCTCATGCCACGCAAGACGTTTTCGAGTGGGTCTGTTCGTGGAACCTGGAGAAAAGGACGAGGGAGGGCCGTGCCATCTCGCGGTCAAGATAAGGCCGACGATGTGGTCTGTGGTGGCGAGCAGTTTGGGTATGTACTTCGTGGATGTTGTGTACGAGATTAGTCCTTATGTGGTACCAGAATGTGACGTGGTACTGCTCACGCACAAGATAATCTGGAGCTGCCGCGCAAAGCAGCCGAGAACAACAAGCACGAGTACTTCCACTACGCATGTTTAGCACACATCTATGTAACAATGTAGCGCTACGATATATCAGAATGGTCACGCTCGACCAGCCCATGCAATAATATATCCAAAGTGATTGTCATCAAGCATAAAAGTTCGTTACCACGTCATCGTCGTCGCGCTCCTCATGCGCAGTTTGAGCTCCTTCTCGACATCCTTTAGACCTTGTTCGTGTCGCACCTTGTGGCGCGTCTGCGAGAATTTGTGCCACCAGATCCACAGGACGTAAGTCGCGATTGTGACTGGGATTGTCGCGGCGAAGAAGATCCATAGGTTGGGGGACGCGATGGGCTTGCCTGGCTCTGGGTTGAATGTGAAGGCGTCGTTCATGCTGAAGAAGGACTGGTGGGTATGTTAGTCTATATCGAATATTCGATGTCATGATATGGGGGGAAACTTACTGCTATGAATGTGCCAGGCAGGAAGGTCAGTGTCAATACGGCAATGGTTTTCATCGCCGCGCTGTCCTGCCTGGTTTCTTCTGCCACCTGTGCAGTGGCTTTGGCGAGTTCGATGTTGAGCAGGTTGTCTCGTCTGCTTTCCTCGGCAATTCTGCGAGAGCTCTGCGCGATCTCGATGTTCAGTTTGTTGTCTCGTTGGACGATAAAGTTCGTGATCTAGGTCATGTTTAGTACTCGCATCCAAAAAGCCATTGAGCATAGCAAAAGTAACCCACCGCTTTCGACTGATTCTTGATTCTTCTAGGAATGATCTCCAAGTCCACTCTGACTTGCTCTGAATAACGCATCTGCTGCTCTACCTTCTCCTGCATGTCTTCAATATAGCTAGTGCCACCTTCCCAAAGAGAGGTCCACATCCGGTGATATTCTTCAAAGTACTTCAAGAGATTTCTGCCCAGCTCAGTCTCGAAATTTGATCGTCTCTGGAGCCTGAGTTGCTCAATGTTGAATCTGTTCAGCAACTTGTAGTCGCCATTCTCTTCGAGCGAAATATCGCCCTCTGACAGCCGCAACTCAGTGGCCGTGATGTCGCGCGACAAGATCTGCACCTGCCTCAAGGTCTCGTCTACATGCTGGACGAGGATATTGAAGGGCAAGATCGCAAAGTCTCGTGGCACTTTAGGGTGCTTGTTCTCGTATAGCACATCTGCCAGCAAAGCATTGAGCGAGTAGTTCTCATCAGCGCAGTAGAAGCCGCCGCAATTGAAAACATCTCTGACGAGCGACAACGAGCTGAAAGACCCGCCGTCCCTCGGCGTTTGCAAGATGAAAATCAACGTATTGTGCGACGTCAAGGAAGCCGAGCCGCCTCCGTCGCGACCCCAGAGATGCTCGTACTCGTCCGAAATCCAGCGTTGTTTCTTGATAATGTCTCGCACTTCGGTCGGCATGGGTAGTGGCGGTGCGTCGGCGTTTCTGCGCGTCTTGGGCGGGTCGGCGACCAGCAGCTTGAAACGCACCGTGCTGTCATCGTAGCTGCGGTCGATTTTGTGGTTGACCAAAAAGTCCTCGTCGTCCAAGTCTCGAAGCCGCCTCAGCTTGATCTGTGCCGGGAAGCGCCAATTGTTGTGGCCCAGCTCCGAGTCGGAGATGGTGAACTTGTGGAGGGCCATCCTAGCAGCAACAGCAGCAGCAGCAGCAAGTCTCGAGCCAGTAGATAGATCCAGCTAGCTCTACTGTCAGAACCGCGGCTCGTTGCGCGCCGCCTTCCTTCCAGTCCACTGATACATTTGTTGACGTCGATGATAGGTAGGGTCGAGGACTGTGAGCACGTGAAAAAGAGACTGCGGCAACCCAACGAACACAGATCACCTCAGCTGCAGGCGCGAAATGTCGGTCGGCAGACTGCCGTTACATGGGCCCCAGCTGCACTCCGCAGACGAACAAGGGGAGCACAGCACTTCCAGCAGTCAGTTCGTTCCAGGCCGCGTCTAAAGTTGTGCGCTACTGTACGGCCTGCAGATAGCCGGCCATTTGGCTGTGTACGCTGCATTGTGGCATTGTGGCAGCGTGGCAGCAGATTGGGTACGAGGAAGCATTCTATCGATCAGTGATCACATTGCTCGACAATTCTTGGTGAAAGTATAATGAGACATCGTTGCTGGGCGAGGGTCTTGTGTTTGTTGATGCGGCACGTGTTTTCTCAGGTTCTCGGCCAAAGCTTCATCCTTGAAGTGGACCCTTCAGGGTAAGCTACTGTGTGCTGTAGATGAGCAGATCTGCACGAGTGCTGATGGTGTTGAGCGGATGCCGTGAATATCTTTGTATTTTCACGATGGTGATGGTGGCAGTCTGGCAGCTTGTTGTGGCATGTGCTCCTGCCCGTCAGACCGTCCCTAGGGAGCAGCATCTCCATCCATAGAGGACTAAGATGTACTTCCATGAGAGCTGACATGTTCGTCTGGTAGCTACCTCCGAGGCAGAGCGGCCGAGGGTGCTTTGGAGATGGCAACTCCAGCTATATTTACAGCCCAACTTGGCAATACGTGTGTACTCGCGGTCTAGACGAGGACTAAGAGCAAAACATGCCTGAAACTCTCCCTCCCTCCGTCAGAGAGTGGTGCCACCAAGGCATTGGCCGTCAGTCAAGCGATGATGATACCTCAGCTGAGCAGGTACCCGGCTCCGTACACTTCTGTAGCTGAATATAGCTGCGCCATGCTCGAGCGTCATCCAAGCACCCACCCACCAACAGCTGGCATAACGGCTACTATCAAAAGGCAGCAAATAGCGAAGGCTCGCGTGTATGCTTCCCCGAATCAAACTGTGAAAGCATCGACTTTGACGTTTGCGAGATTGGGGCGGCCCCATGCTCATGCTGTCGTGGCTTTGCTTTCCACTCCCACGAAGCACTCAGCCGCACGCACACTCGCCTGGCCCATCGCAACATGTGCGTCATTTTGCTCGTGGCCTCACTTGCCTCAGCCCATAGTTGGTGGCGGAGCGCATGCCACGACACTGCACGGCCGTTGCTTTGAGCGCAAGCACAGCAAGCGTTGTGGCTATGCGGGCCATGGACAGTTGCGCCGCCGCCTCCCCCATCACGTGTCGACAGGGGTGCATGTCCAGCTCAGGGCTGTTTACGGTATCGGCGGGCCCGGATGGCTGCATGAGGTAGGTCTACATCTACGCACTACGCACGGCGAGCGCTGTCTCGTTTGCTTCGTCGAGTATGCTGCTGTCGTCCTCGTCGACCGCTCTCTTCCACTTTTCTCGACGTCCAGCCGTGCTGTCTCCGCCGGACTGATATGGACACTTGGACGATCCCTCCCGACCCGTACGCCGCGCTTGGGCTCGAACGCGATTGCTCGCCGCAAACAATAAAGGCGAGGTACTACCAGCTTGCGAGGAGGTACCACCCCAATCGCAACTATGGCACCGACGAGGCAAAACATGCCTTGGCCGCCCATTTCCATAGGGTCCACGAAGCATGGCTCTTGCTCAACCGAGCAGAGCAGCGAAAGCGATACCTCGAGCTGATCGAGCTAGCTGAGCTGCAGGATGAGGTGGAGCATAAGCATAGAGAGATGATGGCCTTGGAGCGGGACGAATCCAGCAGTGAGGAGTGGGCTTCCAGCGACGCCGAGGATTACGATCTTACCCATTTGAGTGCTATTCGACGAGCGAGAAGTCCTATGGGCGATTTTGCGTCTGACGTTGAAGATGACGACCGCGCAACACCTGGCACTGAGGCAGTCGATCGCACTCACGGCACATCGAAACCCAAGCCTCGCGGCAGGGAGATCGACCGACAGGAGACTCACCCGCCCGTTCAGAAATACCATGTACGCCATGAAAGAGAAGGAAGCGATGTAGCAACAGCCGGGAAGCGACGTAAGAAGCTGGAGAAGTACAAGAAGAGGGAGTTGAAAGCTTTCTACGAGTACAAGGACGCTATGTTGATCAAGCTGGGTGCCGAGATCGAGGCAGAAAGACTCAAGACACAGTATGAACAAGCCAAGTGGAAGCGTGAGAAAGCTGAGAGCGCACCCAGGGAAGCTTCGACTCGTGTTAGGTTGGCACAGCAGATCAACAGGGCCGTCATGCTGTTCAAGACTCAGGCGACCCCGAAATTGCAGCGTCGGCCCACGCTGAACTTAAGCAAACACATACTGGGCGCTGGCGAGAACTCTCGTGATGGAGACTTCTTGACAGTAAACAGCCCAAGTGCTACTCGTCAACTGGGCGCCCACTGGCGAGGATGGAGCAGCGATATCAGCGGAGATCAGACCAGTAGTGAAGATGACGGATATACACACGCAGCCGTCAGACGGTCAAGGCGATCACCATCTACTATTTCCCGCCGCCGCAAAGTGCCACAACCGCCATCACCCCCTCATCGAACGATTTCGGCGCCTGACAGCGTCCCACAGATCAACGGACATCAAGAGGTCGATATGCACCCGCCGCCATTCAGAATGCTAATCAAGCGACCTACTGGATTTGGAAGCCCTCTTGGCTCAGCAGTACAGGACTCAAGCGAAGGGTCTGCTTCGCCACTTTCTGGATCCAGCCGTTCTCCTTCTCCTCACACACCAGGCCACTCCCGCGATCTTGTCCTGTTCTCTCAAGAACGTTATGATGCCGTAGTTGCTGGCAATTCCCAGCACCATCGGACGACGTCTCTGCCTGTTACCGGACACTTCAGGCACGGCTCAGAACCTGATCTGGATATAGCAGTATCCGGTTTACCAGAGTCCATGTTCGTCATCAAGTTCATTGGTGATCTTCGCTTCAAGTCTACCATCCCACGGGATCACGTCCACCGCCTCGAACAGGCTGATGAAGACTGGCTGCTTAAGCCTCCTTCAGACGAAGACGCAAACCCAGAGCAGCTATTGCAAAAGCTGCGCCATCTCGACCCTGCAGTAGCAAAACGCTTCATGGTCAAGAAAGACATTAAGGCGAGCTTCGCGTTCCGTCTGATCTGCAGTAGTCGCCACTTTGTTCGCCAGAAGCACTCTTCCTTCATCGCGCTGAGCTACCGACGAAAGCTGGTGGTGGAAAAGCACACAGACTACTACACACTTCCACTCGAGAAGGAGATGCTGCAGGCTGTATGGGAGGAGCGCATCTCCGAAGATGAAGGCTTGTGGGTCGACCAAATCTGCATTGACCAGGATAGTGACTACGAGAAGACCATCTCAATGTCCGCCATGGACCTCGTCTACCGGAGTGCCAGAGTCGTGGTAGTGGCACTGGACGATCTGGAGCTGAAGGAGCATGAAGGCACTGTTCTTCGAAACCACGTGGCAGAGTATGAAAGCCTAAAGCACGTCGTGGCAGACAAGCGATTCCGCAGGCATCAGCCTCCTTACTTAGAGACGCACGAGGACCTGCTGCAAGTGTTGCAGAAGATTCTGTCTTCCTCGTGGTTCAGGCGAGCCTGGTGTCGACACGAGATGCGCCTTGCACGAGACCACATCTTCCTCTTACCCTGCCGAACAGCCGGTAGTTTCAAGCGGACCGTGTTGAGGCTCACGAGCTCCTGCATCGCGCACCTGCTTGCGCTCGCGACTGAAGTACCATTCGATGCAAAGATCGAGCTGTTGAAGCCGGCTTTGCATGCATTCTTCCGTGATCGCACCCAGCCCTCGACTGCGGGCATGACCATCGCGCATCACGGAAATTTCACCACTGTCGTGAGCGAGGTATTCGGTATGGAGGCAGGTGGCGACCCGCGCTTGCCGTTCGAACAGCGCGAAGCTGATGCCAGAAGAGACAAAGTTTCAATCATTCTCAACACCATGGAATGTGGCTTGGCGCTCAACCATGATATTGGCTCATCCCGCATGAACATGTCCAAAGCAGATTGCTACTATTCCTTGCTGCTCCTTGCTCTTGCGGCCGGTGATCCAGGCGCATTGTGCTCCGTGGGCAAACCAATGTTACAGATTTCTGCGCCGGAGAACATGCGACTCTCTCAGCCCACAGTATCGAGCTGGTTGTTCGAGCCCACGAATGTAGATGCCGGTCTAAACAATTACAAGACTCTCGATCGCTTGCCTGCCAACTCGAACATTCTTACTGGCATCTCACACCATGGCTCACACTACGTTCAGCTTGACCTGCACATGCTCAGCCGTGACAGACCGTATCGCGCTTCGAACGAGCCGGACATCCTCTCTCTAGCCGAAAAGTTCGTCTATACCTGTGAGACTCGCAAGCTGGGTCGCCACCGCAAACGCTACCTGCTCCACGACGGCCAGGCCAACGCATCCTTCGGCAACATGCGCGAGGTATATGGCGAGACACTCGCTTGCGTCTTCGCCTGTGGGCCCGACTGGATGACCGAAGTATGCACTCGCCACGGCGTAAGCCGATACAAGCAGGACCTGCAACCCGCCTGCTGGCTGATGGTGGCCCTGCGCAACATGAACGGCCAGTGGCCCAAAGCCGACTGGGTCGACCGCGCCGCCGGTTTCATCATGGACTTTGTCAATTTCCTCGTCATCCGCGGCATGCCTCAACGCCAGCTACGACAGCCAGAAGCGTGGCGCCCGAGCGTAGTCACGACGCTTAACGCAGGCAAGCTGCTGATGTTCAGGCCGCCTGGCGCGGAAGTCTACGCCGCTGTGCCGAGCGTCTTACTGGACATCGACTACGTCCATCTCGCGAGGTTGTGGATGTTGGTACCGCGGAGGAACCGTGGGGAGTGGACTTTGAGGGGCAAGTCGGTGATGTTTGGAGACGATGCTGGCCTTTTGCATGTCAATTGTGATGGCGATGTGGGCCAAGTCGTTCTGCGACACCAGAAGATTTACGGACGGCAGGCGGATGGGATAGAGGGTTGATCATCTTTCTTTTTTCTTTTTAAAGACTGGAGCGGAAGGATTTCCGTCTAGCTGAGGCTTGTTGTTGATGTGATATACCTTGTACCAATAGATCGGAGGTGTCTGTATGATCGGGCTGCCGCTTTTCGCATTAGTATATATCCAGCCATTTTAAACACTGCCGAGTGCGGTCCGGCCACTTCATCTGTTGATCAATCATTGTACATTCTAATGATCTTGATTATCATTGAGAGATATAGATACATCCACATTGGATCTCCAAATCTCAGGGCCAGCTCCGATAGAGGCTAAGGATGAAGCCGGAATGCTCCGGAATGCCCGGCACGCGCGCGTCATTACTCAAGCTTTACCAATGGCTTCTTGGTCGTTGCTAGTCTCACTGCATTTTTGGGGATTAATAAGTTACATCATCCTAGCGTATAAATGAATCGGTCCGTTACTCAGCAACTTCGTCATCACATGCAAAGGTAAGGCCACACTTGCAGTGCAGCTTCTAAACACGAGAACTGCCTGGACATTGGCAGCTGGACTTTGAACTTTCGCTTCCCACTCTGAGCAACACATCACAATCATCACATCTTACAGCCGAGAAAGACCTAATCTATCTTGCCGAGGCGATCAGATCGCAACCATGGCGCCCCAATCCGAACAGAAAGTCGCCCAAATCATCGTCGACAGCCTCTACAACGCCGGCGTGCGCGTGGTCTTTGGCATCCCCGGCGCGAAAGTCGATGCCATCTTCGACACTCTGAGCGACCACCCAGAGATCAAGCTCATCGTTTGCCGCCATGAGCAGAACGCAGCTTTCATGGCCGCCGCTACAGGCAGAATCACTGGTACTCCCGGTGTCTGCATCGCCACTTCTGGACCTGGCGCGGGAAATCTTACCACTGGACTTGTGACGGCGACCACCGAGGGCGATCCTGTGGTGGCGATTGTGGGCTCTGTGCCTAGGATGCTGAATACTAAGCACACGCACCAGTCTATGAAGGCTCTGGATATTCTGGGGCCGACTAGCAAGTCTGCGATGAACATTGATGTCGAGGATGTTGCTGCGGAAATCATCTTGGCTGCTTTCAGGACCGCTACTACGAGCCCAAAGGGTAGTGCGGTTATCAACCTGCCCATGGACATTGCAGCTGGCACATCGAAGATCACCGCGTTCCAGCCTTCTGCTTTCAAGGCGCCTCTCTATGGTCCTGCGCCGATAGAAAGCATTCGCAAGGTGGCACGCATGTTGGAATCGGCAAAGAGGCCAGTGCTGTTTCTTGGTCAACGAGCTTCAAGCCACATCGTGGTCGAGGCGCTTCATGAGTTCCTGGCGAAGCACAAGGTTGCTGTCGTAGAGACCTTCCAAGCCGCCGGTGCCATTTCTGAAGAGCTCGCACCTTCAGTCTTCTTTGGACGCGTGGGATTGTTCCGCAACCAGATCGGCGACAGATTGCTTTCAAAGTCAGACTGCATTATCACGCTCGGCTACGATCCAACAGAGTACGAGGCCACTGCATGGAATCCTTCGAGCAATCTACCCATCGTCCACGTTGACTACACCTCTTGTGAGTTTGGCTCCCACTACCACCCAGACATAGAGCTCCTAGGCTCTGTCCGCGAGTCAATTCGCGCCCTTGCTGCAGAGGTATCCCACGTCAACAGCCCGGACAATGACGACTTCTGCAAAAGCCTCCAGCAAGACGCCAAAGACCAGATTAAGAGTATGCAGGCCACCAAATCCGCCCCCGGAGCGCGCGTGAACCCTCTTCAGTTCGTTGCTGCGCTGCAGGCCCACGTTTCGCCTTCAACGACTGTCACCTGCGACGTTGGCACAGTTTACATCTACATCATGCGCCACTTCCGCGCATACCAGCCCAGACGACTCCTTTGCAGCAACGGCCAGCAAACCCTCGGCGTTGGCATGCCATGGGCAATCGCCGCTTCGCTCAGTCAATCTCCTCCTTGCTCTGAAAAAGTCGTCTCCCTCTCCGGCGACGGCGGCTTCATGTTCAGCGCCCAAGAACTATCGACAGCAGTGCAGCAACGCTGCAATATCACGCATTTCATCTGGAACGACGAGGCGTTCAACATGGTAGAGTTCCAAGAGGAGATGAAGTACGGCCGCTCTTCTGGTATTGCTCTTGGTGGTGTGGACTTTGTTAAGCTTGCTGCAGCTTTCGGCGCGAAGGGATTCCGTGTGCATGATGCGAGCGAGCTTGAGAGTGTTATGGAGGAGGCTTTGGCGTATGAAGGCGTGGCGTTGGTGGATGTTAGGATCGATTATAGTCAAGCGAAGGAGTTGGCCGGAAACTTGTTGCAGGACAGTGTGGGTTGAGCGGGTAATGAGATGAATGACTGGAAGGCATGATAATGAAAGATATAGGGCGGTTAGCAATAGCCTGAACAGAAGACAGGGTAAAGTATAATCTAATAATGCAGCGAGACTCATTTCTCTACTCAACCGGCCACCATCAAATTACCTCCTATAGAAAACTCTCATCGCGAGACTACTCTTCGACCACCCAGCCCTACCACCAAACCCATTCTCGCGCGACTCCGCCCTCTCCGCCGCAGTCCTAGGCGACGTCTCCGTCATCGGCAACCTCCAAACCCCAGCAAAATCGCTAACACTCCTAATCAAAGCCCTCTTCATCCTCCGGCTCTGACTCGGCGGCCCCTCTCGACGATCCTGCTCTTCCTCCGGCGTCAGCCACACAGGCATCGGCCTGATCTTCTTCTTCGGCGCGATCGTGCCTTTGTAGACGTAAGCGGAGATATCGTCTGCCGTTCTGCGAGCAGTCGAGTACTCGCCTGTCTCGCTGAGACGACCGAGATATCCCTGACGTAGTAAGTCTTCGGCGTGTTCTAGCTCGGGGCAGGATGTCTGGTAGGCGCCTTGCTCGGCTTCCCAATCTTTCTTCGCGGGCGTTACGATGAATGTTAGAGATGGTGGGTCCGGTGTTAGAAATCGTAGGATGGCGGCTTCTCTGGGGGTTTCTGCTTTCTCGCTGGCCATTGAGGCTGTGATGCGGAATTCTTGCAGTTTCTTGCCGTGGGCTGTGAGTTTTGACCAGAGGTTCGCAACGTCGGGGAGAGTGATGATTTCGGGCGGAATGCTGAGGCTGCCTGATGGGATTACTCGTGGGACGTCTATGGTGAGTCTGCGGAGGTTGGGCATCCTGACGACTGCTTCGATGCAGGCGTCCATCCAGCAGAAATATCCGACTGCGTTTTTGTACTGTTGGCTTGTCACGGCGACAATTAACACCTGCAGCTCTGGACAAGATGCCGCGATTGCTTTTACGTCGATGGTTATCTGCTCTAGTTCTTCGTCGTGGAACGCCGTTCGCAGCTCGAGGCGTCTTAGCTTGGAGGCGAATGGTAGCTTGAGGATGTCGTGCACCTCAGGAGTGATGTCTTTGGGCTTGCCGGACTGCTGCATGTCGACGATAGCTAGGTCACGTATGGTAGGCTGTGATGCGAGAAATTCGGGCAATGATTCGATCGTGCTGACTGAGAGCGATTCCAGTGCCGGCAAACGACCTGTCAGGTTGTTCAAGATCCAGCTGTGGTGCGCTACAAGAGTCCGTAGCGAATTCCAATCGCCTTTCTTGGCCCATTTCTCGAATATATCAGCGGCCAAAGACGGGTATTGGACGTCCAGATGTTGCAATGCGGGCAGAGTAGCGGCTTCTTCCTCTGTCCAGTGCAAAGCCGAGATCTGATCGGTGTCATGAGAAGGCTCTGATTCCAAACCGTCTTGGTCGCTGGTCAAATTGATCTTGAGGGCAGTCAAGCTTTTGCAACCCAAGAGATTTGTTTTCAGTAGACTCCCCAAGCTCGCTTCATCTTCTTGGCCAAACTCAACAGCCAGGCTGCGCAGACTGTCACAATTCTGGATCGCAGAAAGGGCCGCTGAAATAGCCTGAACAGATACCCCATCTTCGCAGACCAGATCCAGAATTACTCCTGGCGGCAATGTTGCAAGGCGGAAAGCATCTTCTAGTTCAGGCTTGCCCGAGATGTTCCATGAGACGGACTTCAAGCCGCTTAGCTTTGGCAGCCAACGATCGTATAAGTTGTGCAGAAGTTGTTCTCCGCTCGGACTTCGCCTACCAGAGTCGTGTATGGTAATTCGCCGCACGCAGCGGAGTAAGTCCATCTGCTCCCATTTTTGCAGCAACTCGGTTTTGTCTGTGACGGTATCCACAGAGAGATCGAAATAGAGAGTTCTGCAGCTGTATTGCTTATAAACTTGACTCCATGCTCGTGCGGTCAGGCTGGCGGACTGTATAGATTGGGCCGATAGATGCTGAAAGATGGTTTCCCGAATGGCTGGTGGTAGATCTGTGACCGTGACCATCGCTTTATGAATCTATGTGCCCGTGTAAAAGATGTGATGAGGTCTATCGCAACTATCAAGGGACACGATGGAACTTGTGGCTTCAGGATATGTCTACCATGCCAAAACATCAAGGTAAAGTGATCGGAGGGGCGGAGAAGAGTAAGGGCCGGTCGTGGTCGTTGACTTCAGCCGCACACAGGACCAAGGCGACGTCCGGGGGTACAGCCGTGTCCAAGAGTTTGTAAGCCGAAAATGGAGCCATGCAGCATTCCTTCGCACTAAATTTGATCCTTCGTGAAGAACTCAGAAAAGACTCGTACTAAAAGGCCAATACTTTGGAGTATTCGGGTATTGGCTACATTTGACGACATCGAAGCGATATCGTGATCGGATTCACGAAGGATCACATGCGCCAGACGAGTGAGAAAGAATTCATAAGAATGCCCAAACTCTTCGAACCTGATAGGGCTTGACAACAGTATTGTTTGATCGTATCTATACTTGTGTCAAATCTATCGATACACTGTCGTGGAAACGCAAACTATTAGTATTCGTTTCTCGCCGTAGTCTCATCACTTATGCGTCTTTCGAAGCCCGCTTCCAGAAGCAGAGAACGCGGCAATAATACCCAAACAAGCAACAGCAGTCGAAGCTGCGAAAGCGTAACGGAGACCATCGTAGTAGACGAGGCGCGCTCTCAATTGGGCTTCTGGTGCAAGGTAGTGAATTGCTTGAACAGAGTGTCGGATCTGATCGATCACCTGGGACATAGTCAATATCACTGACGCAGCTCCATAGTCAGAAGACAGGCTTACATCGTTTTCGTACGGTATGCCACGCAACGCGGATGGCAGGCGGTTTGTTAAAGTAGTCTGTACGATAGCAGATGTTGCCGAGACGCCCCAGACAGTACCCAATGATCGGACAAGGTAGACTGTTGAAGCTGTTACAGCATGATCTAATGAAAATCAGGTGTCAGGAATCTCTCGCCGTTTCCTTGAGACAGTTTACTTACCGGCATGGTCAAAGGAAGCCAGCGAGGTGAACAAAATCGCAGGATAGATGATGCCTTGGCCAAGATTGGCTGGGAAGACGTAGACAAAGTACTTCCACGTGGAGTCCTTGAACCCGAGCGACGTAACCAGCGCATTCCCAAAAGTCATCAATATAGCACCACTCCTTACCAGAGTGGTCAGCCTTCCCCATCGGGACATGACCACACCGGCAATGACACCGCCGATTGGTGTCGCAAGAGATGGGATCGCAAGACGAGCGCCAGCTGTGGTCGCGGAGTCGAGTAGGACAACCTGGAAGAACAACGGCAGCATGAACAGATACTGTTATCAGTGTCAGCGGTGTCTTGACATCAAGCGCGTTACAATTGTACTTACACCGTAAGCTGCCATGCCAGCACACAAGTTGGTCAACTGAGTGGCAATTGGTAGTCTGCCTTTAAGAAGTCGGAGTGGGATGACAGGGATAGCAGCTGTGGTTGCCTCGACCCAGAAGAACATCGCGAAGAGCACAATGCTAGCCAGCAGAATCACAATCACCCACGGGCTACTCCATGGCAATTCGTTCCCACCCAAGCTGAGACCCACGAGTTGCACAGAAACAGCAGCGACCAGGAGCAGCGATCCAGAGACATCCACCTTTTTCCACACTGCGCCAAAGCCGTCTCCAATCGAGAAAGAGATAGGCGGATTCTTGATAACGAAGTAACCAACGCCAAGTGCAAGGACTGACACCGGCACTTGAAGCAAGAAGCACCAACGCCATCCAATGTGGTCTGCAATCGATCCTCCAAAGGATGCACCGGCAATGGCACCAAACCCGTAGATGCCGTTCTGCAAAGCCTGGTACATGCCGCGTTTGCGGAAGGGGATCATGTCTGAATTGACAATGGTTGCCATAGTCATCAGTCCACCACCTCCAAATCCAGTCAATGCTCTCATGACGTTGACTACCACGACGTTATTTGCAACGCCGCATCCGAGACATCCCAAAGCGAAGGTAATAGTCGAAATAAAGAAGCAAATCCGGCGGCCGAAAATATCCGATACGCGACCGTACAGAGGTTGGAACGCCGTGCTCGTCACCAGATACGACGTTGTGAGCCACGAGGCTGTGTTCGCTGCATTGAACTCCGAGCTGATGACTCCATAAGTTGCAGCAGTTATAGTGCTGTCCAGTCCGTATAGGAAGACGTTAGCCATGATCGCTAACTCAATCAGGACAAATCCACGTGGCGGACGCCATGAAACTTCATCCGGACCTTTGAGCAACGGCTGATCTTCGCGGGCATCGACTTCATGTTGTGTATGTTGTGATTCGGTATCCATTGGGCTGACCCGCGTCGATGTTATTTTGTTGCGAGCTCGAGCTGTTGGGTAGTGGAGTGTCACGAGTGTTTTCGTGCATTGCCAAAATTTACTGACGACGCGTTGTTGAGTAGGCACAGTAGATTACATGACGCTCGGACATGTTGGATAAGCATCAGTGGCTTGCCATTGGGTCATGGGAAAGTAGTTGTTTTGGTGGGGCCAGTTGCGATTCGTGATCCAAGCCAAGGATGTCGTGATGGGCTTTTGGAAGGCTTCGCATCCTCTTCTCGGCCGCTGTGGTCCGCGAAAGCCACTACATACATCTGCAATCGTTGATCGATGGCGATGACAACACTATCTGAGGGGTTTGCTGCCCTTGTAGCAGTATGCCGATGTAAGATGATCAGGAACATCCTTGAGAAGTCGCAAACGTTGACAATCGTGCTTCAGACGTCCTGTGGCGTGCTTCCAATATCACTGCAAAATGAAGATGAACCGCTTCTGAGGATGAAGCTTACCTGCAAATGACGCACTATTGCATACGATTCATTGATTTTCGATCAACGTCCAGTCTGCCGTCCTACAAATAGCTATATCGTGATACCAATTTCGTTTTGTGTCGCGGGAAGACTTTGCTTTTGAAGCAGCTATCCACCATCAATTGTCCGTCTCGTGCTGAGAACATCGACACCAATAGTCCATGATAATGAAGTCATTGACCTGTACCACAGCTGCTCTCTCCATTTTATTCACACTCACAACGGCAGACTGGCAATACCGTTCACGCCCCGACCTGGCACCTCCGCGCCTCAATATCACAATATCCGCAACAAAAGACGCCGAGCCCGGATACCTATTCATAGCACCGTTCGCCGGTCTTCCAGACACTCCATCAGAGCAACACGGTCCCCGCCAAGCAGGCCCTTATATTTTGAAAGACAACGGCGATCTCGTCTGGTCAGGCTACGGCATCTATTCCATTTGGTCGACGAACTTCCAAGCTGGGAGATGGAAGGGTAAAGATGTACTGTTCAGCTTTGAAGGCGACCACAATGCTGGGTATGGGCACGGGCATGGACATGTGACTTTTCTGGACCAGCACTACGAGACGATCCGTGAACTACGAGCTGGGAACCACAAATTGGTCGATAAGCACGAGTTCGAGATTGTGAACGAGGAGACCGGCCTCATCCAAGTTTATCAGCCTGTGCCGAGGGATCTCACTAAATGGGGTGCTGGTCCAGATCAGCAGTGGATCGTCAATGCTATCTTCCAGGGTTCGTATCTTCTATGACATTGGCTTCCGCAAGCAAGGCTGACTGTCTCCAGAGCTCGACATCGCTACGGGCAGACTCCTCTTTGAGTGGTCCAGTCTCGACCACGTCCAGCCGGACGAGTCCGTACTTCCCATCAATCCGGGCCAAGCTGGGTCCGGCTACAACAGCTCCGATGCCTGGGACTACTTCCACATCAACAGCGTTGACAAGGATGCTGATGGGAACTATCTCATCTCTGCTCGTGATGCATGTGCAATTCACAAGATCAATGGGACCGACGGGGAGATCATCTGGGTAAGCTCTCACCTTCCAATAATGGCGTCATCCAAACACGAAGCTGATCTCGACCCACACAGCGACTCAACGGCAAGAAATCCGACTTCGATATGAAGAACGGCACGAAGTTCTGCTTCCAGCACCATGCACGCTGGCTAGAGCAAATAGATGGGATCGAAGTGATCAGCCTGTTTGACAACAGTGCGCATGGTACCGAACATAACGATGGCTCTGAGGTGCACACCGCTCCCACCAGCAGTGGCAAGATCCTACGCTTGGACACCAAGTCCTGGACTGCCGAGCTCGTAGCAGCATATTTCCCTCCAGGCGACCTACTCTCAAAATCTCAAGGTAGTACGCAAGTCCTCCCAGGTGGCAACGTCCTTGTAAACTGGGGTTCTGAGGGCGCCCTAACGGAGTACAAGGCCGACGGTACTCCCATCTTCCACGCCTACGTGGACTCAGGATATCTCGACCTTGGCGCTGAGAACTATCGAGCATTCAGATACAACTGGACCGGGATCCCAAACGAGGTGCCAGCTATCGTTGCGCTGAATGGGGAAAAAGGCACGACAATTTACGTTTCGTGGAATGGCGACACGGAGACCGTGGCCTGGCGGTTTTATGCAGGTACTGACGACTTTGGCTCACGAGCGTTCCTCGGCGAAGTCAAGCGCACAAGCTTTGAGACTAGTTTATTGGTCACTGACAAGGCCATCACGAGTGCTTCCGCCGAAGCTATTGATGCTCGTGGGAGAGTGCTGGCGTTGGCCACCGACGTGCTTGTAGAGGCCGATATCGTGCCTTTCCACCGTGAAGAGAGAAAAGATTCTGGAGGATGGTGGCAGGGCTCGGCGGTACAAAGAATCATCGGCAAGTAGAGTGCCTGAAATACTGATTGGCAGAATTTATGTCTCAGCTCAGGACCCCTCATATCATGAGACTTCAGCCAAGCCAACGCTCAACTCAAATGCCATATTATGTTCGAGACTCAACTTCCGACTCTACATTTGTCTTCAGCCGAGTCAGCCGTTCCAGCTTGGCACCGTGTTCAGTGGCCACTGCTTCGTGCATCCAGCCATGCTCACGTAAGCTGCTAGTGTAAAATGCCAGTTCGGAGTTGTGAAGATCCACCCGTTCGAGCTCAGTGAAAGATTCGTCAAATAACAGCGCGCTCAGGTCACGGTCCTGCCAGCGCTGATACTCGACATACAAATCGGGATCGTCCCAGGCCAAGTCCATATGGATTGGGAAAACGATTTCCAGCCACGCCACTTGAGTTGCCAAGATATGTCTGATGTCTGGCTTCAGCTTGCATGGTTCAACAGTAAGGCCCCTCCGATTCTGGACGTGCAGCGGGCTCCAGATAGCTTGATCGTTGATCCTCAGCCGCTCAAGATATTGCATGTTCTTTATGCTGTCACCGATCGTGTCGCTCATGCGGCGGTCTTCGTCGAACGAGTCTTCAGCCGCGCGGCAGAAGTTTGCGTCAAGTGTCAGGTGCTTTAATTGTGGAGCGTAGCGTGCTACTGCATGTCCAATCCTCGCTATTGATATGAACCCGCGGTGCATGACGCTCCAGTCGATGTTCAGCGTTCTCAGCTGGGGAAACAGCTGAACGATCTCGCTGATGCCCATATCTCCTAGGCAACACTCTGGTAAGTGAAGGGTTCGGAGTTGGTGTGCTTTCCGTCTCATTATGGCGGCAAGCCAATCTTGCGATGGACCATGGATTAGACCATAGATCCTCAACGTTTTGAGAGATGGTAATAGCGCAACAGACGTCAAGAGCGGCTCCCAAGCAGTGTTTATGCCGCTGCGCAGAGTGAATTCAGACAAGAATTCTAGGACTCCTGGTTGCTGCCACGGCGTGTTGGGCCACGAGGTTCCAAGCAATTGGGACGTCACATACCTCGACGAAGGTGGCTCAAAGATGGACTCGCTTGGAGACTGCTGTGTCTGCGGGCACGTAATGACTGCAAACAAATCTGCTATCAAGTAGGAACTTTCGCAGCTCCATGGCACCGATATATCGAGCTCAGTAATGTTCGGGCACATCAGCAAAATCATGCACATGATTCCATCGGCCATGCCGATCAGGAGTGAGCGGATGAGCCGATCTTGGAATTCTTGTCCTCCTTCGTATCCTTGAAGCCAGAAGCTGCGCGCTCGCCACTGGAAGACGGCCATGGTCATGGCATCACCAGCCAAAAAGGTTTGAGAATCGTAAAGTCTTTCCATGAAAATCTCTTCTCCATCCATGTCGCGATCGCGGACGGAGAAAGCGCGCAATGTCTCGCCGTATTTGGGATTCAGACAGAGTGTGCGGAGAAAATAAGAAGGGGAAGTGGAATCGACCGGTACTAGCCAGCTTGAGTATGCACTGTACAGTGTAGGCCACACCAGTCGGTAGAGAGTTTTGGAAGCCAGACAAATGTTGAAAAGTGTCTGCTGATTCAACTGCATGTCTCTCCTGAGCATCTCATCCTTGATATGGTGGCCTTTCCGATGCTCAACTATATCTGCCAGCTTGGTCGCGGACGGGAGCGCCAGATAGCTGAAGACGTGCGACAGCAGCTCCTCCGGTAGTTCGGGGAGCATTTTGATGACACGCGGATTATAGTGCATCCTGCTGTACGATGACCTGAGAATGCCACAGCAGTCTTCAATGTGAGTGTGGTGGTTGAGAGGTATCAGGTAACAGTACCTTCCCTAAGGCATGCTCACGTATCGGAGCAATCTGATTGGTTGACAAGCGAAGTTGCAAGCACGGAGCCGTAAGAGGAAGCATCTTGCTTTTATACAGTGCATCATGCTTTCTGCTCACCAGCATACTTCTAAAATCTATATGCGCCCGCGTTGGGCCTGTATATGCGATAAGTATCATCTGATCAACGCCCATGATCTTTTTCATCTTCATGATTGCCTCACTTTTCTGCTACGAGCTTAATTGACCGCACCTTGTCAGCCGTTCACGCTTCAGCACTTAGACAGGTATTGCCTTCATCCCGTTTGCTTCTATTCGCGGCAAGTCCCTGACTCGTCGATTACTAGCCATCACTCCCTTCGTTTGCGTCCATCACCTACTTTTTCACGCGCAAGTATCCTAGTATGTCATCCTCCGTCGGAAACCCAATTTCCTCGTCCGCAGCCTTGTAAATCCAATCAAGGTCGCTATCCTCGTTCGGGGTTTCTTCAGCTTCGTAGCTGCGAGCTTCTACGACATGCGCGATGGCTTTAGCACGAGATGCCTCCTCGTCGCACATGTACTGGACGCCTCCGTCTTCCATGCTGTATTTGGCGGAGTAAATCCAGTAGTTGACCGACTTTTTGTGTTTCTGGGCCCAGACTTCGTGAATGTAGAACACAATGGGGTGCATGCCGATGTCCTCTTCCTCTTCTCCCTTGCCTTCTTCCTCGCCCTCTTCCTCGCCTTCTTCCTCGCCTTGTTCCTTTTCTTCACCTCCTTGTTCGTCTTTACGTCTTCTGTGTCTTCGTCTTTTTCTCCTTCACCTGCTCCCCTCTCATTGCCCTCGTTTTCGGTCTCGTCTTCCTGGTTGCTCAGTTTTTGGATGTCTTGTTTGATCACGACTCGGCAGATACGCAGGTGAGGACCTTCCGGGCTCGATTCGAGACGCTCGATGGCATAAAGATCAGACCGAGAGGGAGACCTGTGGTGAATTTTCTTCATGTTGAGCTGCGGTAGTTTCAGTCGGTGGAAAATCTACTCAGTGATGCAGTGGGCTGTGCGGGAACGTGACAATGTTGGTAGGAAGCGCTGAGATATTTGCAAAAGCCAGACCGGACGTATATGTAGCAGAAGGTCTGTTTGCTGTCTTGATGGAATGCACCTTTTTTGAGCATGTCTTGCACGGTAAGCGTGATCTCCTGCCGTTATAATTATCGATGTTTGCGTCGCAGACATCGGCAAAGCTTCACCAGACATGGAAGTCGTGCATGCATGACAAAGAGATGCCCAATTCGAACAAGATGCGGTGTCTCCGAGCACACATACAGCAAATTATCGTCTTTGTAGCTTAGCTCTACCGCTGCCACTGTATTGTTGTGACCGAGGAGCGTAGCGAAAAGATGACTCAGATGAGTGCAGGTTTTCCAGTTCGGACTGTGAGAAGGACACAAGCAAGTGTTACATCCCACTAAGCTCTTCCTGGATTTTCGATCTTGAACACCCAGTTCTCCGGATTGTCTTCGAGAAGACGCCACCCATGCCTTAGCATTGTATCCTGGTGGATGTGTCGTCTAGCGCTGGTATCGTCCAGTTCAAGATGCAGGTGATAGAGCTGCCTGAATGATTCGTCTTGCAAGAGGTGATTGAGATCGGCAATCTGCCAGTTTTCCCATGCATCTACAGGCTGGATTTCTTCACCCGGCTCGCCACTGAACGCATTGGATCCAATCTCAAGGTAGTTTATACTTTTTGGCAAGAGTTCCGAAAGGGGCTGACCAGCGGTTCTGGAATCGCTGTCATGCGGCCCGTAGATAGCGGAGTGATCGAGTTTGAGATATGCGAGGCGACTCAGTCGTGTCAAAGCTGTGCCAATGGTGTAAGGATGTTCTGACGACGGGTTTTGGCTCCTCAGCTGGGCGGAAGACAATTTAAGTAGCTCCAGATTCGGAACACATGTCGGCAAAGCATCCACAATTTCCCCTAGTCGCAGACGCCAGTCTTCCTTCGACGATCCAGCCATTCTTGTGCCTGTGAAATTCTCCCAGCCTATCACCCAATCGAGTTCGAGCTCTGTCAAATTTGGACAGTGCCTAAGTATCTCCAACACATTGCCAGTATCCAATTCGCATTCTAGAAAGCTCAATTTCTCCAGCTTGGCGCAGGCGCTGAGTGGAAAATTGCCATTAAAGACTGGAGGTTCACCCTGGAATTGCAGCAGTTCCAGAGTGCGGAGAGATGGGATTGCGACCAGCAAGTCTTTAAAGGAAGCAACACCACGACGGGGCAAGATTGAGCCGTAGATGGAAAGCTTCTCGAGGTATTGCAGTGTGGGAAGCTTTTGAACCCGTTGCTCCGGCCAAGGTGAGCCAAACATCTGTGCCATAACATAATCCGATTCTTCCTGTTCAAAGTCGGCCGGTATCGGCGAGAGGTCGGTCTCTTGGTAATTTTCGTTGACAGCTGCCTCCAAGATTGACCCCAGCACTTTAGCGGCAACAGTACTTCCGCGCGACAGCCCTGGACGAATGTGTAAATCTTTGATCTTGGGGCACAGCAACAATAGCAAAGCCATTTGCGCTTCTGGTAGTTGCATATTCAGGGAGCGAAGGAGTGACGACAACGTATCTTCGTCGGCCAGCATACCACTGCTGCTCGTTGAGGCCGAGTCATCATGGTCTTGTTCGAGACCTTCAAAGCAGAAGCTTCTGGCTTTCCACTGGAAGAGAGCAGCCAGCGTTGCATCACCTTGTAGCAGTTCGAAAAGCTCCGAAGCTGGCATAGCTCCAATAGGAGTACAGAGGTCGATTGACAGCGAGCGTAGCGCTAAGCCGTACTCTGGCTTCAAACATATCGTACGTAGGAACATGCTCGACTCGAGTCTGGAACTCTCCGAGGAGCGATCGAGCATCTCAGCATTGGTGAAAGCTCGGTATAGTATTGGCCAGGCGAGACGATGCAGGTTCTTCGAGACCAAGCATACATTGCTGAGGCTAGCCAAATGTTCAGGGACGAGGTCTCTTTGCGGCCAATCGTCCGAATCGGACCACTTGTATCCAGGTAGTGCGAGGTGCTGGAGCACAAGAATCTGCAACTCCTCTGGAAGTGACAGTAACATGGTGGCTATGCAATGACCGAGAGTGATAGAAGTTTTCGCAGTGTAGAGGTAGTAGAAAACGCGAACGCGTTCTGTTGTCGGAGGTCGCAAATGGGAACTCCAATTCGGGTTTTAAGGTTCGTGAATGTGATGTAGATTATACTACCCTAACCCTGGTTGGATCACAAATACATGTGCATGCAATGTAGACATGCATGCAAGTGTACGTGTACGTGTATACATTGCATATGGATATGTGAAGATCGCATGTCATGGAATTTACTTGCAGGATGAGCACTGAGATGTATCTTGCACGAACGTGCCAGGAGAGTTCTTGAACCTTGATGCTAGATTCTTACTTTACATCGACGCTGAGCTTTGCAAACAAGACCATTCGTATTTATATTCATTACTACGTAGAGCTTTTTCATTGATCTTTCGCTACTAGCTCAATTCCAAATCGTAGACAACCATGAATCGTTCCGGTGCATGTCATGCGCCAGTGCTTCCAAGGCGCCCTCCGTTCAAGCCATTGTTTCCAACCCATCGACCTCCTTCTGTTGTTGGGATGCCGATATAGTATCGGCCAAGCAAGACGGTACATTGTCTTGGAAGTCAAACACGCGTTCCTCAAGGTGGTCATGCACAAGTGTGGATGATACCGTCCCAAGCGTCCTAGGCCAAACATGTCATATCTTAGGAGCTCGACGAATAACCCTAACCCGCACATCGTGTGACTGAATCGAGAGCGAACGATCTCGAAACTCAAACAGATTACAGATCTCCGTCTACTGAGGTTTAAAGAAACCTTGTTACAATAGATGATTACACTCTCGAGCAAGATTGCGGGGAATTCATGTGCCATCACAAAGTCGTTGTATCGACCTGAGGGCGAATTCTGTGGATGCAACTGTGCGTTTCAAGCTCCATCACGTCACTGGTATGTATGATCATTGCCAGGAAGTGCAAATGTTGCTTTCACTCTGAACATTCGCTCGCGGGCGTGAACCACCACGTAAGTATTTATCAAACCATCAGCTATCGCTTTCCTCGGCCATCGCGGTTCAAGTTTGCTAAAACATAAGTGATTTCAACCACCACAGCTCGGGACGATCTTAACTGTTCAGCGCGTATCGCGGTCATGGCGTCAACTTTCACCGTCGCATTGTCGGTGACGAGCAGGTCACGAGGTTGCAGTAGTCACACCTTACAAAGCAGACACAGCACTATACATGTGTACATGCCTCGCACACGACCAGATATAGAAACGGTGGGATAGAAAGTAGGCAGTGTCTCGCTTCGTTCGGGCAAGTGTGTGTGACGTGGTACCGCAAATAACTCTTCTAGATTCGCTAGTGTTTCTGGCGGGCGTCCTAGCGTCTTCATCTGTCGGGCTATTACATTAGTGCGAGTGCCCTGACAGCCCGCAGCGGCAAAGTGTGCCCGCCTGGAACAAGGGGAAGTCTAAACTGCGTCAAGGGATATCACACAGCAAGCGTCTTGGAGCAGTCGCGATTTTCAGCATTTTTCACAGTCATTTCAAGGCTGAAGTGCGAAAAGAGTTGGGGCTTCCAGGAACGTTTGAAGCCTCCCAACGCTCGGAAAAGCTTGAGACGCAAGACCACGCGGTTAATCCGGCAGGGCAGGCCGGGTGACTCGAGATTTCACGAATCTGGCGCATGCTCGCCAATCACGGGCATGCGAAGGATGCACCCAGGTACGGGCGCGGCCGATCGTAGAATTGTCAAACGCTGAACCGTGCCCCTGACGCCACGGGCGCTTGAAGGTTTAAACCATCATCTTTCCCTCCTGTCGTTCGTTTGTGTAGCGTTCGTTGTGTTGTACATTAGCATTTGCACAGAGGTCTCACAACAGAACTCTAGGACGACATGGCTGCAAACAGGAATTCACGGTACTACAGCCAGAGCTACGAGGCAGTAGACAATCCTGCAAACCCAGCACACCTTGGTCAACCAGAGACGAGCCACCATCCAGATGGCGATTATCAGGACTACGAGACCTACCGTGGTTTCAAGACGGTGTCCGATCTGGATATCGCAGAGCCTTCTGCCGGCTTGCCTCCTCGACAGTCGCACCCAAAGAACCGGAGAAAGCTGTACATCATCATCGGAGCTGTCGCTCTCTGTGTGATAATTGGTCTTGCCGTGGGCCTTGGTGTCGGTCTCAGTCACAAGGACACCGCTTACAAATATGTCCCAGTCCACGGGGACGCAATTGTGACCGACTCACGATCGTTCGGTAAGGGTGCCACTCACGAAAGCCCCTCAAATGTCACCGATGGTATTGGAGCCGGCAAGGACGAATACACCTACTACAGCGGACCAGCGAAGAACTTCCCTCCTTTCTCAGACTGGATCTCGTTCGAGGATATGTGGAAGAACAACCTCAATTTCTTCAAGACTTCTTGCCATGCCAACAAATTCGGCAAGGACCAGACGTAAGTGATTCCGGCATGCTATGTTCCATAAAACCGAAAGCTAATAATGTCATCCAGAGACGAGGAGATTGATATGATCTACCAAGCGATCCAAAATCGCGCCGCGGCTTCTTTAGTAGACCACCGTTTCATTCTCGCCACGATCTTGCAAGAGGTATGTTCAACGACACTCCAGCACACTCAATCCATCTACTGACATTTTCACTCCAGACCCACGGCTGCGCCAAGGCCAAGGTGACCGAGTCCTACGGTGGCGTCGCCAACCCTGGTCTCATGCAATCGCACGGAGGCACAGAATTCAACTCCCACCACGCCAACCAATCCATCTTCGACATGGTGCAAGACGGCACACAAGGAACTGCAACCGGCGACGGCCTAGTGCAGAACCTGATCTACTACGGCGACGCCTACACCGCCTCCAGAGGTTACAACAGCGGCATCATTCCTCTGAGCGGTAACTTGAGCGAAGCTGCAGGTGCGACAGCCTGCTACGTCTCCGATCTCGCCAACCGCCTGACGGGTTGGACATATGCTGAGAGCAAGTGTCACGAGGATCCCTAAGACGACGCCTGATCTCATCCTTTTCGTTTTCTCTTTATCTTCTGCGCACTAAAAGTTGATCTATGCAGTCTTTTCACCTTTTTCTTGTCTTTGGAGATTTCGTATCGTTCAAATACCCTTGCGCATCGGGCGGCATATGAGAAGGGAAGGGCACGGCATAACTGTTCTCCAGAAATACAGAGACGCTACAGACGCTTGTACAATTCATTGCACATCAAGACCACATCGCACCAGCCACCTTCCACCACCTCCTACTTCCCACATACAACAACTCTATAGCCCCAAAAGCTTCCTCAACCCCTGAACATCCCAAACAAAAGGCGTAATCTCAAGAATAACCCCCTCCTCCCTATCAACTCTAACAACCTGCGTAAAAGGCTTCTCCCAAATCTCTCCACCCTTAGTCTTCAGCCTCAACCTCGAGAAAACCATAACCTCGTCGCCCTCATCGCGCTCAAAAACCCGCGGCCCGAGGACCTCGAGCGAGGAGAAGTAGCTTGTCATGGTGGCGCCCCAGGCGGCGAAGCCTTCGTGGCCGACCCACTCGCCACCCCAGGGGAGGTCGGGGCTCTGGTGGACTTTGAGGTTGGGCGAGAGGGTGCTGAGCATGTCTGTTGGGTCGCGGGAGGAGTCTGGGGCGGCCATGAAGATTGCTTCGGCGGCGTAGAAGCGGTCGAGGATTTGTTTGGGGGTTTGGAGAGACATTATCGGTTGTGCTGGAGCTTGAGAGGCAAGTATCGTTCTGGTGTTTGTTGTGGGAGTATTGTGGAGTAATGCAAAGTGTTTGAATGGAGTTAGGGATTTTTGCTACAAGAAGAACTCTCCAAAGATTACGTTCAGCTCGTCAATTATACCAGTGCGTCCATTGAAGTCTTGTCACTCGTCATGTGGAGCTGGTGATACATTGGGTTTGTCAGCCGCACTGGACAAGGAACAGCTTTTCCGAAAGCAGACCAAGCTCTCTTTGGCTGCCTCGTCCTACGAGCTTCCATCAGCAACAAGTGTGTATGAGCGATGGAACCAGTGGCTACAAACATGTATTTCGTGCATGGTTTGGAGAGAGGTAGAGGAGACGTGGAATTAAAGAATGAACTGGCATACAGAATTTGGCGTGGGACGTTATGTATTCGTAATATCGTCTATGGGTATCATCAATAATCGTGCAAGAAAAATCAACAGCGTCTGCGGCAGATTTACTGCAACTCGGTCCCCTCCCGCAATTGCCACAAACCGTTCTTCTTTCGCTCTTGGGCCCACCTCTCACACCACTGCTTCATCCTTTCTCTACCCTTCGCATTTCCCACGTTCACTGTTGGAATCACCTTCTCGATCCTCAAAGCGCAGCAGAAGACAGTCAGCTCTCTGAACGAGCTGTGCTCAGAGTATGGAACTCCAAAGCAGCTCGCGCGGCTGGTGCTGCCACGCTGAGGCACGAGCTCACGCATGCTGTAATTGCTCTTCCAGTTGTCTGAATTGAGAACAGTCTGCACGGAGGGTGACTCGACGAAACGGGAGTTGGGTGGACGGTAGTTCCATCCGCTAGGTCTGAAGCCAACAGCTCGTGTGAAGTGCGGGAAGTAGCCTTTGAGGTAATCGTCCAGGGTGTCGGCATTGATCTCGAACAGCGGTGTCATGTGGACTTGGGCGGCACGTGGGTCGTCTGTCATGAGTGCATCGAGCTCTGGATCTTCGAGCGCAGCGACAATGCGGCGCTTGCTAGTAGGAGCGTAAATCTTGCTGTTGAGAGCTTTGGCAACGCCTAGGCAGACTCGCTCCTTGCCAATGCTGTAAGTGCCGATGACTACTAGCAGGCGGCCACGATTCTTGACACCATTTGTGGACGAGAGGATCTGCTGGCTGGCCTTCGGGTAACGTTCGACTTTCATGTCGTCCTCAGTACCATCTTCTGGTGCCTCTTCTTTGACAGAGGTCTCGCGCTGGATGAACTTCGTCATGCCTTCTCCTGCTCGTTGGCGCTTCATCTGCTCCCAGCCATCATTGCCGTCTGGAGTGACTTTCGAGAGACTGACACACATGTCTGCGCAAGCTTTGATGACTGCCTCCTGGGGTGGAAAGGCGTACTTCGGGTTGAGATAGGTAGTGTCCAGGTAACAGACGTCGATCTTCTGTTCAGTCATCTTACCATTGATCTTGTCTTGCACGTTTGGCATGAGTAGTGGATGTTCGATGTGTGCACGGCAGGCTCTGAAGTCTCCACAGTGTAGAATGCGTTGTAGACGTGGCTCGCCGTTCGTCTTCTTGCCAACGACCTTCTCAAACAGGAATAGTGAGGAGCCAGGGCAGTGGTTTGCAGAGATCATAGTGACCTTCACGCCCCTTGTGTTTGGCACATCGACCGTTTGTTCGAATTCCAGGTCGACGACATACTTCGGGTCGACTCGCAGTTGTTGACGAACGAGATTTGCGGTCACACGCGAGCAGTAGATTGGACCATGGGTCCATGTACTCGTCAAGCCAATATAGTGATCGCTGTGGAAGTGACTGAGGAAGTAGGCCTGACATCCTTCCACAGCACCATATCTAAACGCATCTACACAGATGGACAATCCAGGCAGAATCTTGTAGAATGGACATGTCCTTGTGTAGGCTGGTTTTCCTCTAGAAGCATTCTCAGATGCCGCCGCCTCCGCCCATGCGGCGTCCTCGGCATGACCAGACATCAGCTTGCTGAATGCTGAATCACCGCTGCTAGGTTTTTGTTCCCCAAACATGAACGGATTCTGCTGACCTGGCTTCGCTGGTCGCACTGGCCTTTTGTACTGTGCAGGGGAGGCGCAGCGCTCGGGCTTGATATCTGTTACAGGAAGCATCGGTTTCTTAGGTGCTGGCAGTGGTGTTGGATTTCCATCGAGACAATTGTTGACATGTATGCCTGCGTCCTGTTCGCTGATACCAGCTAAAGTCGCGCTGCAGATAGGACAAGTTGGACTCGTGGTTTCTGTGCCATTTGGTGTACTAACGGATTCTGCCTTGATGATCGTTTCACTGGGCGGTAAAGTATCGTAGTCCTTCTCGTTCTCCTCCGCTTCCAGTCTAGCTTGTTCCTCCATATATCTCCGTTCGAATGTTTCATCGCCCTCTTCGTTGATGTCCTCGTCGAAGTCTCCTTCGATCCCATCGAAATCTTCGTACTCCTCCAGACCGCCGCCGTAGCTTGTCTCTTCCTTGATCAGACTGGGTGGTTCCTCCTTGGTCATAGCTTCTACGTCAACTGCGGGTTCCTCTTCGGTCACAGTTGTTTCTTGAGCAGCATCGAGAGCTTCCGGTCCGGCTAATGCTATTACTGGAGCATTACTGGGGCCCTGGTCAAACCCAATGACTGCCTGTGGTTGTTCTTCTTCATCGTCCTCGCTGTCTGAATCTTCCATGAAAGGACCAGATCTCTTCGCGGCAGGCTTTTTCGCTAGCTCGGCTGTTTTTGGCGGTTCTCCGTCGCCAAACAAGCTTGCATCCTCTTCTTGGTCCTGAGCAGCGTCCTTCTCGTCACTGAGACGTCTGCGCTTCGACGGCGTTTCTAGCTCGTTGAAGCGATCTGCATCATCTTCGGCGATCGGGTCCTTCTCGAAATATGGTGACGATGTGCTGATGGGACCGCCATTCTCTGCAACGAAAAGGCCAGTCTCTTCCTTCTTGAAAAAGCTCATGATATTGCCATTTGGCTTCGGTTTCGTCTTGGAGACTGCAGCACCCTTCTTGGCCGAGGAAGGTGGCGGTCTAGTCGATTTGGTCTTTGTCGCAGCCATGGCTGAAGGCTTTGATGGTGGCGGGACAGACGGTGGCACGGCGAGGGTGAAGGGTGTTTTGGAAGAAGTCGCACCAGGCGATGGCGGACGACCGACCTCTGGCTGCTTCAGAGAGTCTCGGGGCTTGCGGAACATGAGATGGACATCTGCGTGGAGTAAGATGGTGGCAGATGGATCAAATGCTGGCCGCGGAAGCACTCGTCATGACGAAAGGAACGTGTTTTACAGGGTCCACGTTACGCGCGGTCACGTGTTTTGGCGCAATTGGCCTGCGCCGTTACTTCTTTCTCTCTTTTTGTGCATGGCGAGGTCAATTTTAGAACATAACACAACAGTTCACTACCATCTCTTTACTTGTTATCGTTACGTGACTAATCCCTCATAGATACGCTCCATGAAAGCTGCAGACGTGCTCCATAGTCCGGCACTCGATCTACATCTGTATTCACATACAGTTATACCGAGTTCCAAACGGATCAAAGACTAAAATGAAGTCTCGAATATGTAGCTCGGTTCCTGTCAAATATTTTATCTTGACGTCCAGAGCAAGGCGATACTTGGACAATTTGCTGTCAAAGCTTTTACGCTCTGTACCGACACTCCTGCTCAGATGTTGTCCAGGATCAATTGCACTTCGTTGTCAGCGTCTTCAAGAATATGCTGGGCAGAGTACTGAGGCGACCAGCCAATCTTGTTTCCCCGATCTGCTTGCAGGGTACACCTGCATACTATGGTCAGCATCTAGGCATTGGTTCACAGCATCCTGTAGACACTCACGCTCCGCCCATCTCCACAGGAACGAACTCCTTGGGACATCCAAGGGCTTTGGCTGCTTCTTCGAGAGATTCGACGCTGGCAGCGTGTAGCGTGTCGTCTTGTACGACGCCACGCTTTGCCAAAGCCTTTGCCATCTGCTTGTACAGGTCTGACCAAGCGATGGCGCCGGGGGAGGCCAAGTAGTAGCCACGTTTATTGCACTCGATCTGTTCCTCGCTCAAGATATTACGCAGGAGTTGAACATACAACATGACTGTGTCGTGGATGTGGCACACGGGCCAAGACTATGGCAAAGTCAGACTTATTGCTTAAAATTCTGACGACCAACACTTACCCCGTCTTCATTGTCAACCTTGCAAACCCGACCTAAGGCTTTCGCGGCACGCACAACGGCGACTGTTTGGATGGAGATACGATTACCGAAGCCGGTACCCTGGCCGTAGACGACACATGGGATGTAGATGTATGTGCTGACGCCGTGCTTTTCGCCAGCTTCGATGACTTTGTTGTTGGCACCGACAGCCTACGGTGAAAGGTCAATAATCCGCTCCAAGAACAATATCATATATGCATTAATCTGACATACTGTCTCCATCGGCGGAAACTTCGACCGCGCCGCTTTCTGAATCTCATACAGACCGTCCTCGGCATCGCTAAGTACTCTGTCCGTGGGATGTCCAGTGAAACTGCTGAACAGCTTCGCGCCAGTTGTGTGGAGGAAATGCGTCTGAACACCATATTTGCCCTTCACGGTAGCGAGAGCTTCGATGAATTTAACTTGAGCATCCGCGTTAAAAGCATTGATCAGGAAGAAGACGGCGGAGATCTGTTTTTCGAGCAGAGTTGCAGTAATAGCGGACTGGTCTTCGATGTCAAGCGTGAGCGGCGTGGCGTTGTAGTGAGACTTGACTTGTTCCGCTTGCTGCTTGCTTCGTACAAGGGCGTAGATAGTGCCATGAGATGGAAGATTAACTGTGTTCTTGAGTTCTGCGAGCAAAGAGCCGCCGAGATAGCCTGAGCCGCCGGTGATGAGGATGTTGCGAGACATGTCGATTTTGTGTGCAAGAGATCGATCCTTCGAAGAGACGTTGCGGTTGGATTATATCAGTAGATGATTGGAGAACCGTCGGACGCAGTGAGAGTGCTCGCTGCTGGTTATGCGTGTATTGTTCGATGATTATCAATCGATGTCCGGTGTCATTGCGGGTGGAGTACACCGATGTGGAGACCGAGGTCATCGACTTTGTGCAACAATAGCTCGAAACACACCACAGACCGTTGGCAAGGCCCAAAAGCATCAGCGAGGAGCCTAAAAGCTGTTCCTAAACTTACCAAAGCTTCATACAGCCATGAAATGAGAGAATGTATAACACCGGAGGTCCCAAAGCTGTTTTTGCGGACTGTTGCGAAGTCATTAGTGCCCCAACACTAACCCTTTGATATAACATTCGTAGACACGCTGACTGCAACGTTGATGGCTGAATTGAACGCACGTGCGTGTGTACAAGTATCCTTCACAGTGCCATTTCCCTCGTTCATTGGGAAAGTTATGTAGAAGCAGACGTTATATAAGCAAAAGTCAAGATTATGTTATGCTGTTTATTGTCAGATAATATAGACTATGGCCAGAAGTCCACGTGTGTAGGCTCACACTTTTGGCTTACTTAACCTAGCATTCAACAGTTATGAGCCTAGAATTTCCGTATCTAAGGACTACCCTAGACTAAGAAGGTTACAGGTTCGAGTAAGGGTAGGGACACTAGAGAAAAATAGCCGAAAAACATAAGAGCTATAACAAGGAAAGCTATATTGAATCTAACGGGACTAGATTATGTGTCTAGCTTCTAAGACGTAGCGCCCTAGAACCTGAGGGGGTGTGTCAGATAATATAGACTATGGCCAGAAGTCCACGTGTGTGGGCTCACACTTTTGGCTTACTTAACCTGGCATTCAACATTTATACTCACCTGCATACATGTAACGGATTTAGGGCTGCTGGAAGACAGCCACATTCCGCGCCACATCTTGGCTGATGACGGAAGCACATGTTCCTGATCCTCCGATAAGCCACTCGTATTGAAGCGCAGGCTCTGTGCTCGTGATGGCATAAGAATATCACGCTATACGAACAAAGCGACACGACGCTCCCAACCTCCAGCATCACCCATCCTCGGCCATTGAGATAATTGTCACGTAATTTGCGCGGTCAAATGCCAGCCCCACACTCGAATCGCGTCGCAGCCAAGCCGTGATCACCCGACGACGAAAGAACATCGGTTCGGGAAGAGGCCAAGTCGAGCAGTACGGCATATTGAAGTCGTGTGATTGTTCATCCTTCAGGACAGCAGAACTGTCTACTGTCCACGAAGATGGCTGCCGAAAGCTCGGAACATGAAGCCACTCTCGAGGCCGCTCTCCCTACCTACCATGCAGCGACCAACGAGTTAAGCCTCACCCACACTATTAACGACGCAGCATATGCCTATATCGGCTTCACTATAAGCGACCTTCGCGCGCAGATTCTCGCCAACGCGGCGATGATCAAGCCGATATTCTACAATGAGAAGTCTCGCGATGAGTACAGACTTGAACTCACCCTCATCAGGGGCAGCTCTGGCCAGCACGCTGCTATGCTACTGAGAGACAATTCATCACCGCCATCAAGAGGGGACTTTTACCACCGGAAGATCATCTTAAGAGGCAGGGCTTACGACATGCCGAGACAGGCTTTCGAGGACTTATTATTCAAAACCGAAGTCATCTTGGGAGACATGATGAAGACTTCGAAAATCGAGCATGCCCTGCCGAGGGAAATGAATGGCTGGAATCCTCGACAGTACGACTAAGTGGCGATACAAATCTTATTCGACCTCGTACTTCCAAAATATGGTACACGCAACCGATTGCATACCACATACGCACCTTCACGACAACCAGGCCCCTCCTCCACACGTCCAAACCACCTACCACTCTCCCAAAACCTTCCCAAAGACATAGAACAGCGTCGGACCCGCTACCTCAATCCACATCGCCGCCTTCGTCTTCGGCCCAAACCCATGTTTTACTCCCGCCCTCAGTCTCCCCAAGCCACCCGCAACAAGCCCAGCACCAACAATCGCCAGTGGCACCTGGCGCTCCAAGACGTTGTTACTCACCCACCAGACGATCGCACCCGTGGCCGCGAACTGCGACCCGAGGTACCGGATCTGGCTGTCGGTGAGGGCGCTGGCTGCGCTTCTGGGTTTGAAGAGGGTGGAATCGCCGAGCATGTTTTCGCCGAGGAGGACGTTGCTTGAGCCCATAAGGAAGGCGAAGATGGCGTAGCCTTTGAGCATGGTGGGGATTGTGGAGGCCATGGTGATAGATTTTTTCTTGTGTCTTTTTGTAAGATGGAAGGTCCTAAATAGGTTGTCGGAATCGGAATGAAATCAAGATGATTACCAGATATTTGTTTCGGCTTGCTTGGAATGGTGGGCTTCTGACGTTGCAATGAGAACGGGTTGATACCGGTTGTTGGAGGAAAAGTGTATTCAATCAAATATATTCGCAACCGCACGACCTCGCGACGAGGCGATGTCACGCCCAATCCTACAGGCCAAGCAATTGCAATCCTCTACGGCCGAGTAACAATGAACATTCGATTCAATGCGTAAGCAGCTGAAGCGAATATAGTGCTTCGGTATGGACCGGGATGCGTCAGCCGGCTTAGAAACAGCTCGCTTAGGTATCCGACGTCTTGAAGGATTAGGATACCAGTGCCCGTGACCTGGCGTCGCTTCTATGGGAATACAAATATTCGAGTCAGAGATGACTGTGCGTGCTGGGCATATCGAATGCTGCTTTGTCATGGATGCCGTGCTGCCGAGTAGGATCAAATCGATGGCGACTTTCGTTATCAAGTGAGTATCCGACCAGAAATATTTGTCCGATGCATCGACATTGCGCCGCGACGCGAAAGCGCAGAGTCGGGATTCTGGCATAATCGTAGAGGTCCGCGTTTGTCGGCTAAGGAACAGATCACACCGGTTTTTCATCTCACTCACTTCTGCCTGTAAACGCCAAGATAGACGCATGAAGAAACATTGGACTCGATCGACGAACTGAAAGTAGCAGCCAAAACGCAATCTGGTATAAAGCTACTACGAACCTCCCCTAAGCGACCGACTAACCAACTGGACATTACAGCGAAACGAGCGACGATAGATATCACGACCTCCGATTGCCTCCTCCCCAAAACTCGCAAATCCCCTGTGAGTGCCCCTTCAGACATCATCCGAAGCCAGAACGGTGCCATCGCGAGCGAGAGCGACCTTGTGGTGGACCAGCGAAGTCTTGACCGGGTTCTTAGCCTCGAAGATACGATCGAGCTCCTCGAGCGTGCGGTTCTTGGTCTCTGGCATCATAAAGTAGAAGACAGCCGACTGCACAAAGTCCCAGACAATGAAGACGATGTAAGTCTTCCACTTGATGTTCTCGAGAGCCACGGGCCACGCGAACTGACCGAGCATGCCGCCGGCGTTGACGGCGAGGGCAGAGAAGGCCATTCCCTTGGCGCGCATCTCGAAGGAGAGGACCTCAACGGGGTACAGGGCCTGGAGCGGGGTGAGACCGATGGAGTAGACGGCGCCGAAGATGAAGATCATCGCGATGGATGCCTTGGCGGCGTGCTTGTCCAAGTTCTCAGACTCGCTGAACAAAGCGGTGGCGGTGGTCATGCCGATCCAGACGACGAAGCAGCCGACCATGGAGAATAGCATGAGAGGGCGACGACCAATACGGTCTACGAATGCGGCACCGGTAAGTGCGAAGACGAACTGGAAGCAGGCGTAGCCAAGAATGATGTTGGTCTGAGTGACCTGCTCTGTGTAGCCGGCGGTGTCAAGGACGCCGGGAAGGAAGTATGTGAGCACGCTGTTGCCTACAAAGTGAAGACTTCTAGTCAGCACGGTGTCTCGGACATTGCATTGGGTTGTGTTCTTTTCACGTACCGGCCCATTGAGCGAACAGAGAGAAGATGACGTTGCATGAAAGGCGGTAACGGCTGGCGCGGGTGTTGAAGAGCGCGCGGTAGTCCCACCAGCGCTTGTCGGAGCCCTCCCTAAGAGACGTCAGTGTTTTCCAAATAGTCAGGATCAGGCGCACGTGTACTCACATGTTCAAGAAGCTTTCGTACTCCTCCAATTGAAGCGTCACCCAAGCAGAGTTTTCGTTGCCATAGCCGTGGTATTTGGCAAGCGTGGCAACGGCTTTGTCGCGCTTGTTGTTGACGTAAAGCCAGCGAGGAGACTCGGGAATGAACCACGCGAGAGTCACAATCAGACCGGGGAACAACATCTGTAGATACACCGGGATGGTCCAGCTCTGGTTACCCTTGAGGGTAATAGTGCCACGGATAGCACCAGAAGCCAGAATGGAACCAGTGAACCAGAAGGTGTTGCAGTAGGCAGTAACGATACCACGGTATGCGGGGTGTGCAGTTTCGACCACGTAGATAGGACCGGCGGCAGAGACGATGGAGACACCGAAACCGAGAATGAAGCGTCCACCCTGGAGCTGACCGAGGGAGCCGTTGAGTGCAGTGGTTCCGTTGATGATTGCGCCGATGATAATGATCCAAGCACCAATTTGCATTCCGATCTTTCTCCCCCAAGTGTCGATAGCCGGGCCAACGAAGAAAAGAGCGCAAACACCACCAATCTGGTACATAGCAGAGTTGAGTGCGGCCCACGTGCCAACGTTGGATCCGTGGAAGAATTCGAGGAACTGCTTGTTGGCGAGCAAGCCACCGAAGACAGAGCCGTCAAAGCCGTTCTAAAGTCATTGTTTAGTCGCAGAGTCCGTATCAGAGGTCGCTATCGCTGACCAGACGTGCAACGAATTGCTTACCATGGTCTGAGCAAAGCAACCAAGAAGAAGGCAGCCAAAAAGCTTCCATGTCGTCCAGTGCCAGAGTGGTGGAGCTTCTTTGATCAAAGCTTCGTTATAGGCTTCAGAGCCCTTGACGACCTTGACTTCCGCAACATCAGACTGCAAAGGTGTGTTAGTCGACTGCACTTTGATTCACATACAGAACTGTAAGACGTACGGAGTCGACGATCTTCTCAACATTGCTGTGAGCGCCTTTGATCTCTTCGGTGGTCGACATGTTGTAACTGTCTCTCCTGGAGCGAATGTGGTGAGGAGTGAAAGGCAGTCGCTGCTGGTGAGAGAAGAACACTACAAAACCATGGCGACTTACGGTATAGTTATACAAGAGGAGAGAGTGTAGTGATCGCAGTACAAGGGACGCCCGCCGGGTCTGGAGCCGCTCGTTAAGCTGCAAGGCGCCTCTTTGTGGGGATATGGGGGAGGGTTTTTGGCTCGATTGGGATCCGGAGGACTGTCCTCCGGGCTTACGGCCCTGGCGGCCGCAGGATGTGCCCTCTCACCTACCACGTGTATTGGCAGACACGTGCATCTTCAACACAATGGGCAACGCTACAACGGTCCGGAACCTCCGTGTATTGGATTTCAGGATCTCGCCAGAGCAGGTACAATGAAGAAAATTGGCGATTGGATTAAGCGATTTCTCTTAGTGTGCACTACAGGCACGCATGGGCTTGCAGGAAGCAGTGAGATGGCTACCAAGGTCAGCGAAGTAGTCTTCGAGATGAATCTAGTAACCCCAGAATCCAAATAGTGTTGAGCAGGGTCATTGTTGATCTCGCAGATTTGTGTCGGCTTGGCAGCAAGAAGCCAGTCTATGAGAACAGGCCTTTCGCCACCTCATTCGCGCCCGCTCGAGTCCGGAGAATTCATGCCCGTGAGGTCGAAATGTAGAAAAGGATCGGAGGTGAGCTTAAGTCGCGTGCCTAGCCAGTGGTGCGGCTCTGGAGGCGCGAGAGGCGCTCTAGTGTTGATTGGCGGCGAAATCAGCCCTGGTGTTTGGCGAAACGAGATCGAACATTATTTGGATGCCCAGCTGACCAGAGTATACGGTGCATGTACATGGGTCGACAAGCGAGGCGGCACTCATGCATATCGCTTCCGATGCTTGTCAGTATACTTGGGGCGGTACCGCGGTTTGGTTCCACGTGAGATTCCAGGGTTCGGACGTGTGAGTGACAGGACGCGTCCAACAGCAGCTATATGTGAGGTCGTACTGCGAGCACTTCTCACCCGACGTATACCATGTGTAGCCATTGCTCCTGGCACGTGGATAAACGCAGCCTCGATCTGAAGCGGACGGTATGGATGGAGAAAGGAGGAGAGTTGAATGACGGAGTGGCGGCGTAGTCGGAAGTGGCTGGAAGGATCAAGCTTGGGCGCGTGAATCTCAAGCTTGCGCCAAGAGGAAGAATGGAGCGGCCTCGGATGTGCAAGCTGGACACCGATAGCAGCACAGGCAGGACAAGAATAATGTTGATCCGACCCAACACAGGGCAGGGCAGGGCAGGGCAGGGCAGCAATGCACGCACACGCGCTCGTGACAGCCGCCTTCACGTCTATGCGGTCCGGATGCCTACAGCAACACCTTCTGGGCTGCAGGCGAGTGGCGAGCATCTTAGGGAGCCGCACGATGGTGGCGTCTACGGAGTTGCGGGCCTGAGATGCTCACACTCACACTCGAATGTTTCTCAGCTGATCCCACCTCCCTGAAGCCATCATGAAAACGACCAGGATGCAATTGTTGGTGGTCTGCACACATCGATAACCATTCTCTGCTATAGGTGGCAGCTGAGAACCTGGCTTGTGTTGCCAGTCTCGATCCCCATCCCCAGCTATCGAAGCACTCCTCGCGGCCTTTGATGGGCATTGTATCAGAGATCACCTTGAGCTCACACCATGAAGCACGATATCCGCGAGCATGGCCGTTGTTCATTGAACGGCAATGCCTGAACACACTCCTTGAGCAGGTCCGGAGTGACATCCGCCACCCAGCCGCCATACACATCAGACAGGAGAGGAACGCAGGACTGCCACCTCGCGTTGTGGCCGGCCTGGAAGTCTGGACTTATCTACAACGTTGCGACGTTGGAACGCTCCTGCTGACCAGAGACGCCCAAGGTACCACTTCCTCCACAAGCTGGTTCCAGAAATCGCCTACCTTCGACTTCCACCGCAAGAGCAGACTTCTCCTTCCAGACGAAACAGACAGTCACATGCCCTTGCGTTGTGGGCAACACTGCCTTTCGTTGTTTGGCTATATGGATATGAAGTCTCTAGTCTTTGACCCCAATGTCAAGGATGCGGAGCACAGCCGTTGGAAGGTGAGACTAGCGTAGGGGCGCCACGTGAGTACAAGACATCAAATCGTCTTTGCCCAGAAACGCAACAATCCTGGACGATCTTAATGGCAAACTCCAACGACCTAAAGACATGTTCCAATCTGCAATCCAATGCAGCCGCAAACCATTCATGGCGGTGGCTTCCCGTGAATATCCGCACCTCCCATCCGCGACATGTCATCTTGTTGGCACATGAGACTCATATGCCTCCAACTGTCGAAAATCTAGCTATTCTCCATATGGACCAAAGCGCCATCGTCAGCGGCGGTGAGTATGCAGCGATCTACAGCGGTTCCCCATCAGATCCCGCATCGCGAATCCAGCCGCTCGTCTCGCGTGCTCTGCTCATCTGCGCTCAGAGCGGTGTCTCGAAGGCATTTGCGCTCGAGCGTCTCTTTCTGGGAAGCATAATAACATTCAATGCCTCCAAAATTGTCCTGTTTTACTCAGTCATTCATTCACTCGCTCACACCACATTCTTTTCTGTTTCAGCGTTACTAACCAGCAGCGTCTTGCTTTCTTCGTGGTCTTCTTCACCTCTAGTCACTCTCTTGAGCCCAAGCGCAGTTCGCAAACATGCACGCTACACTCGTATTCCTGCTGGCAGCTGGCCACCTCGCCAATGCTCAGGATAGCCTCTTCTCGTACTCGCCTCGTGAAACGACTTCGGACGATAACCTGGCGACCATCACAGCATTGTCAGATGGACATTTGCCAACTTGCTTCACCAACCACCCAACTCACCCTTGCCCAACCGATGGACCTGGTGTGAAACGCGATCTCGTCCAAGATCTGAACGCTGCGGCTCGTATAGTGCCTATCGATCCTGTATCCATGACAGTTGGATCCGCTTCCAAATCGCTTCCCACCGACACACCCGAAGCCAAGGTAGCCGAGCGAGCTGCCCCCTTGAAAGTAGTCCCCCCGAGCTACATTCCTCAGCCGAGCGAATGGGCGGTTCCTGGCAACTTCACCTTCACCGACACCATCACGCAGAACGCCACTGGCACTTCCGAAACCCCCGCAAGCCTCACCACTTCCTCGTCCGAAACAGCTACACCGCACCCTGACAGCTATTTCAAGAGCGACAGCAAGCAGCTCAAAAGAGATGATACCTCTGCCAAGAAGATGAACGCCAGCGCGATCATCGAAGCCATCAGGCATGAATACGCTGCACCGCAGGCAACAGGTGCGGCTGCTGCCCATACCATTTCGCCCACTGGAGACGCACTTTCAAAGAGCTCGAACGCGACCAGCACCACCGCTCTCCAGGCTGACGTCTCAAGCGAAATCGTCCCATCAGTGGCCAGCCAAGGTTTCGCGACGGCTGCGGCTTCGAACACGTCCACCAAGGTCCACTTAGAAGGTACCATCGGCACCCTTCTCTCTCCCGCAATGTTCCCGGCTGCTATGAGGGCCCCAACTACGTCGCTCTCGCAAGCCTCTGCTCCGACCACCACCCTTGCACCATCAATCCCTGAGCACTCGATCGTCCCCATCCCAATGTCGCAAAGGCCAAACACCACCGCTCCCAATGGTGACTTCCAAGCTTTCGTCCACACCATTAACACTGAGACCCTGGCTGCCTCGCAGCACACCACATCTTCGAACCCTAAGCCTGCTTCCGCATCGCATACACCTGGACTCGAGTGGTCCCACAAATCTGCTACCTCTGGCTCAGAGACTCTCCCGCACGCCACGGAGCCTTCTGCGGCACCTTCGGCCGAGACCGGCAAGCCTAAGACAGGCGAGAAGCTGCACCACTACCTCCACTCAGTCGCCCTGAAGAAGCCTTCCACAACCCCAGCCCAGGATATGCCCACCGCAAGCTCATCATCTAGCTCTCTGGTGACCCCCGTTGCATCCATTCACGGCAACGACACCCAGGCCATCACGCGAATCAACACCCACACCTCGGTGACCCTCACTCAGGAGCAGCCGGCTGCAACACCCCATGCCTACACGTCGGCACACCACCACCACCCCAGAGCCAGGCGCTTTATCGGCTAAGCTTGCCAGCTACCAATCTTGCCTTTCTTTCTATCCTGTCGTAGGGCTTACCATTGCCTTGCAAGTTACGGCTTACAGCCGACCTTTTCGTTTTTGTTCACCTCAGAGGAACACGATACCCTTTTCCCCATTCAACTGTACACATGAGGTCCTCAGAGGCCAATGCTCTTTTTCGTAGCCTATAATTCTCTAATCTAATGCAACCACAGGCGAAAGCCAAGTTTGCTCACGATCAATTCCTTCTTGTCATTGATTGTCGTCCAACATATGCCGCTTACTGCTTCTTCCCCGCACCCTTCACAATCCTTTAATCCGGACGCCCAGATCCAAAACACCATGAACTCGTCCACCACCTCCCAGACATTGCACCACCACTCAGACCTCCACACAACCAGACTGATGCCCAGGCCAATCCAACTTCTGGCAAGCCCGCCCACAATACTTCCTCCCCTTGCACCTCGCACACTGCCGCAACGCCCCACCGCCCTCCCCATCTTCCGCTCCACACCCAGCACACGTGCCCTCCGGATAGCCAGTGTTAGGCAATCCGATAGCCGGCGCTGGAGTCGTCTTGTGAATGGGACCTGATTCGGAGGGCCCGGTCTTGTCCATTTTGTCGCGGACGAATTCGAGTAGCTCCTTTGGGGTGGGCTTGTTCTGGGAGGGGAGAGGCGTTAGAAGAGTGAGGAGGAAGGGAGTATGGGTTGATGTGGATTAGAGTGTGAGATTTCTGCTTTCTTATTCTTCCTTACCATAGTGTGCTGAGGTTCGAAGGTGCTTTTGCCGGACATAACGTCGCTGAGGGTGGAGACTGCGCCGATTTGGACGGCAACTGGGATGCGCTGGGAGATATGGCTGTTGTAAAGTGGTGAGGCAAGTTGGGGTTGTGGGTTGGTTTGGGGCTTTACGTAGCCTTCTGGGACATTGCTCTGATTTGTCTGTTTGGTCTTGTTAGGAGGAGACTGCTTGATGGTATCTATGGGGACGTTCGCATTGCTGTTTTGGCTGTTGCTAGAGGGGTCCATGTTGCAGGTGGATGAGTTTTGGGTTAGTCGAGCGAGTGGTGTGTTTGGAAGGTGTAGAAGAATGGAAGAACATAACAGGATACACGGTGTAGCTCCATAATCTTTCAAAACGTCGCTGCCTAGCCTACGATATGGGTGTGTGCATGTGTACGTGCAGCCATCCGTCGTAGGGAGCTTCATGTTGATCGTCTGTACAAACTCTCTGGCAGCTTCACGACTGCTGACTTGGACTTGTGGCTGATCTTATGACTCTCTCTCTTTCTCTCTCAAACCGCCAAAGGCGTTCGTAGGCACACCCGTCTTCGAAATTGCTGTGGTAATGCTAGATCATACCATGCAACACTCCCATGCGCGTAGCCGGAGGTGCATTTCCAGACGGTCAAGCGAGTGCCAAAATCGACAGGTCTTATCATTCCCATGTGAACAACATGAGGCTTTCTGATGGTGCATCTACTCTCCTCAGGGTTTCCCTCACGGCTATACCCGTGCGTAAGTAATCTCGCGATGCTGGCAATCCTGGACGAGTGACCACGACCCCGAGCTCTATGGATAACAAGACAGTGGTCGTATCTGGCCTCAGACGGGACAGCACGGGGTTAACGAACGGGGATTCCACTTACTCCGGGTCTGCGAGCAGAGTTCGTGGCCAGTTTACGATCTATAGATGGAATGAGATGACTCCAAATTGTAGTCTACTATGTTAACAGATGTTCGAGTGTGTAAATGACAATGAGTAGTTTGGTGTTCTGATCATGTGTTGCGGATGGTGGCGGGTTGCTACCGAAGTCTGGGCTCGATATGTAGACTTTTGTCTGAGCATGTGTTCGTCGATATGGCGTATGCGTACATAAGTCATGCCACACGCAGCAATGCATTGAGACTTCCCTTGAATGCTCGAATGGCGAGGCAACCAAGATGCTTGTTCTTCTGTAAATGATCCTGATTTAGTGCGAGTCGAGCGGCAAAATCGCTATCTCCGCCAAGTCCGAAAGGCAGTCAATATAAAGATACAGAGCAACAGCGTGACTTCACAAGGTCAAGAAGTGCTACGACTCGCGAACAATAAGTCCCTACAGAGTCTTCCTTCCAAGCAGCATCTACGATTTCACATCGACTGACTACACCATGACGAACACGAAGCTCATAGCGCTTGTCACTGGTGGTGAGTGAAACACATTCCTTGTATGCCCACCACTCAAGCAATATTGATCCGATCATAGCCAACGGTGGTATTGGCTTCGAGTTAGCCCGCCAGCTGCTATCCAAGACCGAACCCACTTGGCATGTCTTACTCGGCTCACGCTCCATCGAGAAAGGCCAAGCTGCTCTCGATCGACTGGAATCATCCGGTCTGCCAGGCACGGTCGAACTAGTCCAGATCGATGTCACCGAAGACAGTACCATCGTCCGCGCTGGCAAGGATGCCGAGTCGGCCTATGGCCACGTCGACGTCGTGGTGAATAATGCAGCCATCGCCTACACAGGCGAGCGTAGCCGGGAAAGCATGCACGCCAGCTTCGACACCAACGTCGTTGGTCCTATGCGTGTCGCCGAAGTCTTCGCGCCACTCCTCCAGAAGTCCACTTACTCGCTTGGGCCGCGTATCATCAACGTGTCTTCCCGCGCTGGCTCCATCAGCCGTCGTCTAGACAAGAACAATATGATCTACGACTCTCACTTCCTCGAGTACAGGACGTCGAAAGCGGCGCTGAATATGTTGTCGGTGTGCCAGGTGTGGGAGTATGGAAAGCTTGGGATCAAGACGTTCATGTTTTGCCCGGGCTTCACGGAGTCGGACTTGTCGCCTATGGCGAAAGTTGAGAATGGAGCGAAGCCTGTCGCGGAAAGCGCGAGGCCGATCGTTGATATTATTGAAGGGAAGAGGGATAGTGAGGAAGGCAAGTTCTTGATCGATGGTGGAGTGGCAGAGTGGTGAAAGGATGCTGGTTGAAACCTAGCTCAGAGGTTCCTCCATGAGGGAAGCACGATAGTGAAATGCCATGTCAATTCTTGTCTTCAATAGATCCAGTATCATACTCATTGAAAACTTTCTGCCATTTGCCAACATCAACAACGGCCTTCCCATTAATGATCAACTCAACTCTGTCCCCAATCACAGCACCCGGCTCAACACTTTGAAGAATGTTCAAAGCTTCATCCAGGAGAAATCGTTTCTCATCTGGCAATATCACAGCCAAATGGTAAGCTTTGCCAGTCTTTGCTCGGTAGTAGTCATCGAGCGTGACAATTGGCGGGAAAACCATCTCTGCAACAGCGTCCCACTCTTCAAGTTCGACGCCGAGCGCTTTGTATTTAGTCTCGACCTCAGGCGTCGACCAGCGGAGTGGTCGGTGGATCTGCAGGAGTCAGCATGTGAGAAAGTGTGCAAACTGCCGGCGCATATACCTGAGCGTAGTAAGAAACGCCATTGGCTAGGCACCACGGTATCGCGATGGGGCCGTGTCGGTCGATGTAATGTTCACGGAACTCTTTGAGTGAACTACCGGCACGCCGCTTGAGGAGAGCTTGACCTCCGATCCCAGGGCCTGATGCCGGAGATAGACTACCCATGGACGAGGGAGTTTGTAAGAAGTGAGTCGTGTGTTGCGAGAATCGCAATAAGAGGGATCAAAAGCGATTTGGAAAGATCTCGTTGTACCCGCGGAAGAGGTGATCGATTGCGGCGATATATACCAGTACATGGATCGCGCGAAATCCAGTCAGTTCGATAAGCGGATTAGAAATATTAGTGATAACTTACAGTGTTCGGGTGATATTGTAAGTCGCTTGACACCGATGCCCCGATTTGGGCAGTGGTATATGTGGCGCATAAGCTTCGCACTAATGCTTCCAGTCAGTCAAATGCGGCCTGAAAGGCTCGAATTTATATCAAGATGGGATGATTAGGCATCGTTACTGTTTCCGCCCTCCTGTGTAAAAGGCATAATTATTACAGACGCGATAGCCACGCTCCGTGGTGCAGACGTTCCTGTTTGATTTTGGATACTTCACATTGCGCTGCAATTTTACCTTTGGAAGACCAAATACGATGAAAGGTAGTGCATAAACATGGAGCTCGATTTTGCTGTGATTAGCAGGTGACAGATGCGTAGTTTCGAGTGAAGAGCGTGTCCCAATTAAGGCCAGTCCATGGTCTCGTAGCAGGCGAACTGTCGGGCATGGTTGCTTAATATTGTAAAATCGGATATTTACAAAGAACTTAAATCGTAGATGAGTCCAATTTATGCCTCCCATGCGAAAGGATCCCACTCGCCTTGGTTTCCCTTCTGGCCCTCGTCCAAAGCATCGACAGCCTTCATGTCATCCTCATCGAGCTCAAAGTCGTACAAGTCCTTGTTCTCGTTGATACGCTCATCACGATCGCTTTTAGGAATAATGCTGACACCCTTCTGCAGACACCAGCGCAGGACAATCTGTGCGGGAGTCTTGCCCAACTTCTCTGCGATACGGACAATGGTGGCGTCGCCCAAACGCTTGCCTTGCGTGAGTGGCGAGTAAGCGGTAACCACGATGCCCTTCTTCTGGCAGTATGCAAGGATCTCACGCTGCTGGTTCCACGGGTGGAACTCGATCTGGTTCACAGCAGGGAGAGTGTTCACTTCGGGAGAAGCGGCCAAGGCCTCAATGGCGTTCGGCGACCAGTTGCTCACACCAATCGCACGCACCTTACCGGCCTCGCGAGCTTTCTGCAGGGCCAACCATGCCTCAAGGCGAGCTTTTGAGCCGGGACGGGGAGTGTGCAGAAGATAGAGGTCGAAGTACTCGAGACCGGATGCCTTCAGACTACGGTCGACACCAGCAGCGACACCCTCGGCAGTGTAGGTGGTGTGGCCAGCTTCCAGGCTGTTGATAGTCCACGGGCCCTCGTTGCAGAGCGAATCGAAGCTTTTGGGCATGTCTGGACGTGTGAGGTCAACTTCCCAAAGCTTGGTAGTGACGAAGATATCTGAGCGTGAAACGCTTGGGTTCTGCGACAGGAACTTGGTGACGGCTGCACCAGTTTCGTGCTCATTGTAGTAAATCTGTGCAGTGTCGATGTGGCGGTAGCCGGCCTGGAGGGCTGACAGGACAGACTGCTCGCATCGTGAAGAGACGAATACGCCCAGTCCGAGACGGTAAATGCTGCCCTGGTCAGACGGTAGGGGCAGCTTTGAGGTGAGCGTGAGGGAGGTGTTGGACGACATGGCGAATATGTGACTTGATGTGACAGTCGATGAAGGGACGCAAACACGTTTCACGACTAGGAGTGAGTTCTCTTATAATGATATGACTCCATCATTGCGGGTTCTCCATGGCCTTGACCCTGTCTCCACGACCGAGTTCAGTTTGTACTTTCGCTAGCGGCCCACAATAAATACCACACGTTCATAAAATTATTCGGCGCGACCCCGCGCATCGACCTTCCACCGCCTTGAATTTGTGCGACATATTTCTCTCATCGACGGCCTGGATCGTCGCCGGCAGACTTCACGAAACACGAAACGCAGTATGGAAATATTACGTGGAGTCACTGGATTGAGATGCGCAAGTACGGTAACAAAGCAACTGATCCGCACGTCAAAGGCCATTATTCGTTTGGTTCATGCTCTCTCAATAATGCTTTTACTCGTCTTCAGCAATTGCCTCCTTCCTGGACTTCGAATTCGGATCTAGGTAGGGCTTCTCGCCTACTGAGCACACACGATCTCCAGCGCGCGCCGCGGCATAGTCGTACGTCGCGCAGTGGCTGGTTGATCTGTTGTCCCAGATGGCAAGATCGTTCTTCCTCCACTTGAATCGCACTTGGGCATCGTGGTTTTGTGTCAGGAGCTGAGATTGGTCAGCGATCTGTGTATCGGACGCAAAAGTGCTAATGGGAAACTCACGTTGAACAGATACTGCAATAGGACGTCTGACTCGTCTTTAGTCACGCCTAGGATGCGGCGCGTGAAGCCTCTGTTAACGAAAACGCCCTTCCATCCCGTTACAGCTGATCTCAGTCAGTATTTGCTCATTCGTCGTATATTCATGAAACACGTACGGTTTGTTCGGATCACTGGGTGGACTGCTTCCAGCTCAGGACCGTGATTGAGGGGCGATCCTCGCGGAATCGTTCTTAATGGGTTGCCCAATCTCTCAGCCTCTTCGTGGAAGAACTTTGCATCGTGTTTGGCGGTGAGAGTTTCCAAATATGCGGCCATTGAAGGCGACAAGCGGTCGTAAATCTCGTACATCGAAGTCCAAAGCTAGGTGATTGTCAGCATCGCCTCGTGCGAGAAGATCTGCAAACGGGAGTACGTACAGTGTCACCGCCGGTCTTTGGGAGTGTGTGAATCTTCAACATCGCATAATCCGATGGCGCTGTCTCGAAGGTGATGTCCGAATGCCATCCCACGCTTGCATAGCGACTGGTATCGCTGAGCTGGTGTGTCAATCCTCCGCCCTTCTTTTGCTTCTCTGAGCTGATCACGCTGATCTGATCGCCAAGCTCACTTCCTTCCTCTGTGAGTGGGTGGACGTGCAGGCCGGATGAATCTGGCTGTTGCATGTAAGGTCAGTAAACTCCAAGTATAACGGGGAGGAAAGACATACGCTTCCGGCCAACACTGTAATCCTCTCCATGAGCTGGCGCATCTGCTGCGGGGTGACATCTTGGTTTCGTAGAAAGACGACACCACGCTGTGAGACAGTGACTGCTAGATCGCGGATCAAGGCATCGCTGTTTTTGGCAGACAGCAAATCGACAACCTGAAGACCCTCAAATTCCGTTCCGATGACAGGCGTGAGATCGCTTTGAGAGTATGAGTCCAGCGAGCCTGTGTATTCCAGAGGCTTGTCTAGTTTGGTGCGGGCGATATCATAGTTGGGAGCGGCAGGGCCCTCGTCTACAGTGGTAGCTCCAGGCATGGCTGATGTGATCTAACAAGAGTTGCTTGAGAGGATTCAACGCGAGACGGAGCTGTAAAGAGAAACAGGCAGGTAATAATTATTGCTCGTAATGAGGCTCCGGCAAATGATCCTCGGCCTACCCTAATGCGGTTTATTAACGAGGTCCGATGACGGATTTCGATTGAAATGGGCTGAAGCAGAATGCACGGCGGAGCTGGCCGTAACGGCTAACAGTATCCTAATCCCTCCATGTACCTCCGAATGCCACCCACGTGTGAGCTAGCCATGCGGCCATGAATAATGTGCATTGAGTTGTTGATGCTCGTGACTCGTGGGGATTTGTAGCGAGTTAAAAGGCGGGGATTTCGTGGGAGTGGGTCTTGAAGAGGATTCATGTCCGAGGTTACACTGGTTGAGCATCACGCAATACAGGCACCGTGCAGGGTAGAGTGGATGTAGGCGAATATTCGCCATTCGAGCGACAGATGGTCTCACCTGAGAGCTGTCTGACTGGCCAGCAAGCTATACGCACTTCTGTACCGAGGTCAGTCAGGAAAAATAATTAAATTATTCAGGTAGCGCCTTGATACTGCAAGCGACGCGCCGATGAAGGTCTGTTGATATAAGGCAAGGCGATGTAATAGACTCTCATGGAAGCCACCTTGAGGCAATTCGCATTTTCGCACACACCCTGGTCGTGACTCCACTATTAGCCACTATGGGTACGCCAGTCCAGGACCCGATCTCGAAGCCGGAGCTCGTTGCAACCGACAGCTTCACCAAAGACAACACCCACGAAGTCGGCCGCACAAATATCCCTCTTCAGCCGCACGACTCGTATGAAGGTGCTCACAGATGGGATCCAGAGGCGACATGGACGGCTGAGGAAGAAGCGAGAGTGGTCCGCAAGACCGACCTGAGGCTGTTGACATGGCTCTGTCTTATGTTCTTTGGTCTCCAACTGGATCGAGGTATGAGTCTTCCGAACGCAACTAGACACGATGCCTGGAACAATATACTGACTTGGCTCTGTAGGCAATATTTCTAATGCCCTGACCGATAAGCTCCTTGATGACCTGAAGATGGACCAAAACGACTACAACAACGGAACGACGGTGCAACTTCTCTGTTTCCTGGCTGCTGAGTTCCCCGTCCAGCTTTTGATCAAGAGGTATGGCTTCAAGCAGGTTCTTCCGCTGTTGATGATGATGTGGTCATTGGTGTCGTGGGCCCAGGCCTTCATGACGGGCAAGGTTGGCTTCTATATCACCCGTGCATTGATCGGAGCTTGCGAGGGTGGATTCATTCCAGGAACTAGTAAGTCTTGATGCCAACGCTGGCGCAGCAATTGAAGACTGACCAACATTGTAGTTCTCTTTGCAACCTACTTCTACACATCAAAGGAGCTTTCCGTTCGTCTTGCCGCATTCTGGTCAACACTTAATGTTGCACGCATTATCTCGTCGTTGCTTGCTGCCGGCATCCTTCAGATGAGAGGTATTGCCGGCCGACCTGGATGGTTCTGGCTGTTCTTGGTAAGTACAGCAATGCGCGCTGAGATGGACTTTGACTGACAATATCACAGCTTGAAGGTCTTCTGACTTTCGCAATCGGCTTCGTCAGCTGGTTCTACCTTCCTATTTCCCCAACGCGCACGAAGAATATACTCTGGCGCCGCTCGTGGTACACTGAGCACGAAGAGACAATCATGGTCAACCGAATTCTGCGCGACGATCCCGCCAAGGGTATTGTGGCCCTGCAAGAGCCTGCTACATTCCGCGATATCCTCAACGCCTGGAGTGACAAGTCGATGTGGGGATTGTACTTCATCGGCTTGGTGGCATACATCCCTGCTTCGCCTGTGCAAGGCTACCTTTCGCTGACTTTGAAGCGTATCGGCTTCTCGACTTTCGACAGCAACATGCTTTCGATCCCTTCTGCGGTATTGCAAATCATCTTGATGCTGGCCTTGGCTTACAGCAGCAACCACTTCTCAGAACGTACCTTCCACTGCTTCATTGGCGAGTTCTGGTGCCTGCCACTCCTCGTGGCTCTGCTCACTCTGCCGGCTGGTGGACACGAATGGGGCCGTTTCACAATCACGACAATGATTGCCGGATGTGAGTGTCGAAGCATTCTATATTTCATGCAACATGAACTGACGGATAATGCAGACCCCTACTTCCACCCGATCGTTTCAGCCTGGATCAGCGAAAACAGCTTCGACGTCAAGAAGCGAGCCATTACCGCCGCTACCTACAACGTGATTGTGCAAATCGGCTCTGTGATCTCATCGCGTAAGTCTTTCTCTTCGTCTCCCTACCAGCAGTAGAACCCAACTGACACAATATGCAGAGCTCTACCGCAAGGACGATGTCCCCTATTACCACCGCGGCAACAAGATCCTCATCTCCATTTGCGCCTTGTCGCTTGTGGTCTTCATTTCCCAAAGAGAATACCTCCGTTGGCTCAACAAGAAAAAGGCGAAGGCTTGGGATGCCATGACCACTGGAGAGCGCGTTGCATACCAGGCCGATCAGGTGGAGAGAGAGAAGGATGGCAACGCTCGCTTGGACTTCCGATTCCAGTATTGAGCGTAGGAGATATCTAGCGTATTGCGAGATGTAATGCCATACCATGTGTAGCAAATCATCGAAGTGTCATTGTGCTACTGTCTATCATAACGACCAAGAAGGGATACTCAGGTTCATGGTTCGCTGCTTTCACTCGCTGTTTTCCATGCGCTGATTGCAATACCTCGTAGTCCCATGATGTCGTCATTGGGAAGTTGATGGCACCGCACGTGGATGTGACGCTTGTTCAATCGATCTTGTTGAACTGTGCGACCCCATCCTTCCTGATTTGGCAGAGGCGAAGGTCGCTCTTTCCTCTTCCGGTCAGACCGGTAAGTAAATGTGTGTTAGTGAAACCCCGAAACGTCAAGCCGGATCTTTTCTGATGCGCCATGATACGCAATTTGACTAGTAATTATATTCGATGAAATTTGTTCATCTTCATCGAACAAGATCTCATTTGTTCAATCATCCGAATTGGTCTAGTGGCTAGGATTTGTCGCTCTCAATCATCGTAAGATGATCAGTTCCGACAAGGCCGGGGTTCAATTCCCCGATTCGGAATCTTCTTTTGCCTCATGACAGGCAATTCGTCTTTTGCTCGTTGTGAGAGATATCTTTCGCTGGACTTCTAATTATCAATCTCGGAAGGAATTATGTTCGAAAAACGAGCGGATATGGGATGAGACGATCAGGCCGGCCTCGATGACCGTCATCAATCTCTATTGAATCTAGTACTTGTAGTAACGCGTCTCGCCCCTCTTCCGCACCCCAGCATTTAGCATCCTGTAGTAAAAAAGTAGACCCAGACATCCAGCCGCCACAAAGAACAATAGCGCACAGTTAGTCCAATGGCCAGTCGGATACCCCTTCGCCTTCTCATCAGCCTTGTAGATCCACACACCAACGATCTGACCCGGCGCCCCGAACGAGATGTTCATTGCGATCGCCAGTCCTACGGCTGCAGTCGAGAATAAGTTACTGCTCAGCCATCCGAGCAGAGGCGGAATGCAACTAAATGATCCGCTCGCAGCAACGATCAGACAGCCGTAGCGAGAAGCGTATGCGTGTGGAGGTAAAATGGCGGAGACGAGGAAACCGAGTGCACCGATTGTGGCGAAGGCGGCGGAGTGCAGAGCGCGGGCATTGAAGTAGTCGGCTGACCACGAGACGAGGATTGTGACGACGTAGCTCACTGCATACGGTGGCACTGTCATTAGCTGTGCTTGGAGACCGGAGTAGCCAAGACCGGCGGTTATAGTAGGCGTGAAGAGCGAAAGAGATGAGAATGGTGTGGAGATGCCGAAGTAGATCTAATATTAGGTCAGTATTGGCCGTGCTAGAATCGACGAGAGCAACGTACAATGTAGTGAGCATACAGTCTCACATCCAACAGGGTTGCCTTTGCGTCAGCCCAAGTCATATGGCCACTGTCACCATGAGATCCTTCAAGGCGAAGTCGATCTGCTGCCAGACGTTTGTCCTCGACAGTAAGCCAGCTTGAAGTTTCAGGATAGTCAGGCAAGAGGAAGAACACAGCCACTGCAGAGAGAATTGACGGTAGGCCTTCAAGGATAAACAGCCATCTCCATGCACTGAGTCCAGATGTGCCGTTCATGTGGCCGACACCATAGGCAATTGCACCTGCAGAAACTTGGTCAGACTTGTAACTTGTAGATCTGAAAAGACATCGACTTACCACCAAAAGCGCCTGCAAGAGTCGCCGAAGCGAGAATGAGCGCTACTCTGATCGAACGCTCCTCCGTACGGTACCAGAAGGTGAGGTAATCTATGAATGTCAGAAATGACTGTTCAGCCCTTCAATCTAGATCGACACTTACAAACAAGGCCAGGGAATAAACCTGCTTCAAAGACGCCTAGGAGGAACCGCACAGCGGTCACTGAGGCAAAGTTCTGGACTCCTCCGAGACCTATCGTTATGGCTCCCCAGGACAGCATCAGAAACGCAATCCAATTACTTGGCCTCAGTCGCTTCAGCATGTAGTTGCTAGGAACTTCGAATAACGCATATGCGATGAGGAAGACCATAAGGGCAATCGTGAACTGGAAGTTCGTCATATTGGTCTCCGTGAGAAGATCATTGCCGTCCTCTTGGTTTAGAACCTGAGGACAATCAGTATGGCTGCATTTTTATGAGAAAGGATTGCGACGTGCCTTCGCATTTCCTATGTTCGATCTGTCTAGGTAACATAAAAGGTAGATGAACTATTCCTCGATATTAGCTGATGTTGGTGTGAATAAATGAGATATACATACAGAGCAAAGAGGGATGATTCGCAGATCTTGCTTGAAGATGAGTGCCCTTTCCTCTTCGGTACCCTGGCTCTCATAACTTGGTCCTTGGTGAGTAATTCCTGGTGCAATCTTCTCATCGTTGGACTCGATATCTTCATGCGTGCCTGGCATAATGTGTTTGTCGTCTGATGTGCCGATCTCATTCGACATCGTGTTCGTTTGTGACATATCTGGACCCAGTGTATTGGTTCGTTGGGAGCTTTGTTGAACGATCCTCCAACTGCTAGCGATGGCAATCCAGATACTTGGAGCAAGGGAGGCAGTGACAAAGTATCACAAATTGTGGAAGAAGCGGTAAAGACACACTTTTCAAGAATATCGGCACCGCTCCGAGGTCAACAAGGGGATCGTCATGCTTTCGCCTATTATGATAACGGCAAATCGTACGAGAGTCGCGATTAGTCCCAACCAAGCACCCCAAGCATTAGCGAGGCGCCGGTCCCATAGCGTGGTGGGGCCCCAGGTATAGTGGAGCCGTAATCATTGTCGAGGTTGCGGGGTTGGAATCGATGAAAAGTGGCATTCGGCGCCGACGACCGATAGACAGGAGAGTTCTTCCAAGCACACACGGAGTAACATTCTGTATATGGGAGGTATGTCTGGGGAACAGTGCTTGGGTTGGAGAGGAAGCTCTCGTGGAAGCTGCAGACATCTTAGAAAACCGAGTGTCTGTTGACACAATCAGAAGAAAAATCGCCGTGTATTATGGGAGATAGTATCACTGTACCAGAATAATGCTTCCGGTCTTCGAATTTGATGTCTACACTCATGTCAAGAATGAAATAGGAAGATGGTACACTACCTCTCTATATGTATATATATACACGTATGGACACAAATGCATCGTGGAATGACTCTCGCACCCTAACCCTTTGATTGTCAAGCTATGGCTTCACGTGATTTTGTCTCCTTGGCTCAAGTCACAGTACAGGCTCAGCTCTCCGTTTCACCCGACTTTCTCTTCCCAAATGACATCTCAAAACATCTGTACTCTGGCTCGTCGATCTCAGTAAGGCAAACGGCGATATTGGCCTCACTGCGCGCCTACCATCATCACCCTGCACACTGAAATGCGTCACTTTCAGGCACACTACAGTACAGTGCATATCGCTGGAGAACTTTTTGCTTCAGTCAAGAATGATTGTTGAGTACATGCCCACGCGAAAAATAGTTTGGACGCTTCTGAACAGTGACGTTCAAGCGAGCGAAAGAGACCTGCAACACGTACGGTGTAGGGCCAACAGCCGGACTCTGCAACCATTTAACGTTGGCTGGTTCCGAAAAAAATCCCAGCCGCAGGTATGATACGTCTGTCGCTCTACAACTTGACCTCACACGACTAGCCACTGAGCTGCCGCTCAATGATATAGACTTATCTCATACCTAACTTCGTCAAACTTCAGCTATGAACTTTGCTCGGAACAGGCCTTGAGTCTTGGCTTTCTTGGTACGCTAGATCTATCTATCTTCGCGTTGCGTCGAGGTCCACGTGTCGCGCCCACGTTCATAACGCCACCAAGCAACGCCAATGCCCCTTGTTGCGGCGAGACCGAATCTCTTTTGTCTGCATCAAGGCTGAGTCCGTGAAGCTCCGCAGCCACGGGGTACCAGCCGATAAGAAGAATTACAAGGGATTGACTATAGGCATCTCCTAGCTTTAAAGCTAGCACAGATGTCTCTCACACCACCAAATCTTGAGCAAAAGGTACAGGTGCCGAAACAAGAGTGCATTCCTGATTCGTGGGAGCAGTCTCCATGGCATTGTAAGGCGGTCATCATTGGCAATTCAGACCGTGCCCTCTGCAGAAGTCTAGTCGTTTGGAAATGCAATGTTACCCTTGACCTCGAGCTGTGCATTCCTTGCACCACTTTTTGACCTGGACCGACGTCCCAGGGGCCACAGCCAGAGCAAAGTCACGACGACGGGTGGTGAAATTCTCAGTACAGCGCCACACTTCCTCTTGGTATCCGCAATGTGGAAGTCGTTCGCAGGGCTGAAATCTGCCACCAAGATATCGAAATTCAAAATCTCAATCCAGGTTGATTGTTGACCAGATCTGAGCTGGTAGGTTGGCGAGGTGGAGCTGGATTCGAAAGCCTACAACCAAAAACTGCTCTGTCAGATTTTAAGCAGGTTGTTGTGATTGGATCTTTCATCGGAAGCTTGTCCATGGGCGACATCGCGACTTATCTTGTCGAAACTTACACCCTTCACGCTTCGATTCTCAAGCCGCGAGGCATAAATTGCATACTTATCGCTCTGCAGCTGGCACGTGGTAGGGTTTAAAGCTTGTGGTAAGCGAGGTCAGCTACGCCTGCCTCAAATATTCAGTCGTGTGGCTTGCGTCCGAGGCGTTTATGGCTTAAAGCTATTCTCGTTCAGCTGGGTCAGCACAGTCACGTGATGTTTGCAGTCCCAAGAAGAGCACCGAAGATAACGACCTGGCGGTACGGATATATATATGGGTTGTATACTGACACTGAGCTTTGATCTGTACCAAGTCATCTTTGTTTCTCCCATTCGACTAGCACCTCAGGTCTACTCAACAGCATCTGAATCGGACAACCAAGACTTGGGAGGACATATATCAAAGATCCTCGTTCGCGATGGGTTCCCTCACGCCCCCACCGGACCTCCCTTACGAGTACCCTTCGTCTGAATCGCAGTCAGACTCATCTGTATCGTCGTCGAGTCAGTACGCCAGAGATGCCCATCTCTCGTCATTGGATCGCGAACGGTTCCGTGCAACCTATGACAGAGCTAGAGCCATACTGCGTACTTCGGGTGAGCGCCATTCCTACATTTAACATACAGATTCGTCCGCTGACGGATTCAGGCCTGACCATCGATGATATCGTAAACACGACCGACAGATTCTGGGACGGGTATTTCTCAGGTGAGCCAAGATGATTCCATCCAAGTGAACACTCGCCTGACCCGAGTGCAACCAGGTGAAGTCCTTGTGAATGCCTCAGCTGGTGTCTTGTGTTCTATCCAAACGAATCTAGTTATCGGCACGATTGCTCCGCACGTGGAGAAACAGCCTAAACTGCTACCACTCCTTGATCAGCTGATGAACTTCGATGTCTCTGGCCATTTCCTCTTGACAGAAGTCGGCCGTGGCCTCGATGCCCGCAATCTTGAGACGACAGCTACTCTCTCACGCGATGGCAAGACTTTCGACCTTCATACACCGTCTCCTGCTGCGGTCAAGTCTATGCCGCCTACTACGCCCCTTGGAGGGGTTCCGAAAATGGCTGTTGTGTTTGCGCAATTGGTCATCGACGGAGAGAAGCAAGGTGTTCGGACTTTCGTGGTGCACCTCACCGATGGCTCACGGATGTGCTGCGGAGTTTCTAGTAGACTTCTTCCTCAAAGACCAGGAATCAGGCCACTCGACCACGCCACCACTGCGTTCAATCACGTAACGCTGGATGCGAACTGCTTACTCGGTGACCTTCACAAGGCAGGGGACAAGCGATCCTCGTTCTTCGAAGAAATCCACCGCGTCAGCGTCGGGAGTCTCGCGATAAGCCTTGCAAACATCCCAGCACTCAAGGCAGCATCATATCTCGCGTACACGTTCAGCCGCCGTCGCTTGGTCACACATACGACTACGAAGCTGCCTGTTTCTATCTTATCCTTCCCGACACAGTACGGCCCAATTATCTCAGCAGCTGCACACGCCGCAGTTATGGAGTCTGCAGGCCGGATGTCCATCGGAGTCTTCCAGACCCCTGGTGTCCCCGACATCTTGAAAACCGCTCTGACCTGCATTTTCAAAGCCACGATCACATGGTCCAGTCAACGATACCTGAGCGAGCTAACAGACCGATGCGGCTGGAGAGGGTTGTATGAGCATAACAAGATCAGCGAACTGCAACTCTCCCTCAAAGGCAACTCGATTGCTGAAGGAGACGTCCTCGTACTGTGCATAAGTAAGTGCATTCCACCGCGAGAGTAAAGCTAGGCGCACAATGATACTGACTATGGCAGGACTTGCCTCGGAGCTTGTGCAGGGCAAATACCCACTCCCGCCATCGGACAACCCTAATTCTCTGCTGGCTAGACATGAGAAGGGACTCTTCGAAGAGCTGCAGGCTTTTGCCTCGAAGGATGATCTTGGCAACTCGAACCATCGTTCCGAGGGATTCGCACAGAACGTCACGCCCCGAGCTCGCGACTTGATCCAAGCCGTTGGCCACCGTTTGGCGTACGACGCCGTCGTCGAGTCTGGCACGGTGCGTCAAGAGCTCATCGACGTCTGGGAATCGAACTGCATCCTCGAATATCCAGCATGGTACGTCGAGCATGCTGGCATGACCAACAGCGAGATCCACTCAAGACAGGTGGCAGCTATTGAGAGGGCGAGACCGCACTTGGAAGGCATCGTCCAAGACTTCGGAATGGACAAGCTCTTTGGCTCCACGCCATTGGTCTCGAATGAGCTTGAGGACGAATTCATGCGTGGTCTTCCGGCATTTGGAGAAGCTACGCAGGATCGGGGCATTAGCAGTATGTTATAGATATTCCTCCTCCGCAAATTCTTTTGTTCAACATTCCCTATCATCGTGGACACTCGATGACCAACGGGTACAGGTTCTCCTCAGACCCAACGTGACCAAGAGAAGGCTGTGGTCGAGGTCTGTGAAGAATACGTTGACCTCGATTCCACAGACCGCACAACCGCTCAGAGCTGGTCGCTCACAAAGCGTTGCCTCGTGGCCGCAGTGATCAGCTTGTACACGTCAGTCTTGCTTACATGTTCTTCTTGCTGTGGCTCTTCTGACAACCTGTACTGACCATTCCAAATAGCTTTGTCGTCTACTCTGCATCAGCCATCTACATCATCGGCATACCTGAAATGATGCTTGACTTCCATATTTCGGAACAAGAAGCGCTGCTGGGACTTTCACTTTACGTCTTTGCCTGTAAGCAATCTCCTAGAAGGTCTCCATGGTGATGTGCTGACGATTTCTAGATGGTCTGGGCCCTATGATCTGGTCACCAATCAGCGAACTACCCTGGATCGGTCGAATGCCGGTGTACCGCTTGACCTTCGTAGCATTCCTATGCTTCAGCGTCCTCGCCGCGACTGCGCAGAGCTGGAAAGGCTTCCTCGTTATTCGATTCCTCCAGGCCTTCTTTGGAAGTCCTTGCCTGGCAACCGGCGGCGCTTCGATGCACGACTTGTTCCCTCACTCGACTGTTCCGTTCTCACTTACCGTCTGGATCGCGGCTGCGTTCTGCGGACCGGCTCTCGGTCCTGTACTTGCTGGATACGTTGTTCCGGAGAAAGGATGGCACCTTGGCATGTGGGAGATCGCATACATGGCCGGGCCTACATGTATCCTCCTTCTACTGCTGCCAGAGACCTACGAGCCCGCAATCAAAGCAAAGAGGGCCAAAGCCCTGCGCGACAACGACCAAGAAGCAACGGGTTCACAGCAACCACAGCAAGACTCCAACACCCACGAACACATGCACGCCCTCCTCTCCTCCCTACGCGAAGCAATCACCGTCCCCCTCCAAATCGCCGTCCTCGACCCCTCCGTCGCCGTCGCCAACGCCTACACATCCTTCATCTATGCCACATACTACACCCTCTTCGACGCCATCCCGCGAGTCTACGTCTTCACATACGGGTTCACCGCCGGCGAGCTCGGCCTCAGTTTCCTGCACGTCTTCTTCGCATGCGTGACCGCAGGCCTGATCTACTGCGCCTACGTGCACAGGATCCTCAATCCCGCTAATCGCCGAGGCCGATTGAACACTCACGAGGATCGGCTGCGGCCTGCGCTGATAGCTTGCTTTCTTCCTCCTATTGGTTTGTTCCTATTTGCCTGGACATCCGACGGTGATATCCACTGGATCGCCGGATTGATCGGGCTCACGCTCTACTCGATGGGCACTTTCGTCATCTTGCAGTGTCTAAGTGTGTACATGCCGCGGATTTACCCTTCGCACTCGGCTAGTTTGTTTGCGAGTAATGATTTCTGCCGGTCGTCGCTTGCTACGGGGGCGATTCATTTTGGCGTGCCGCTTTATGGGAAGCTGGGGATTGCACATGGCGTTAGTGTTCTGGCGGGACTGCTTGTGCTGGGTATTCCGGGCATGTGGTTCATTTATTGGAAAGGAGCGAGTTTGCGGGCTAAGTCACGGTTTGTTGCGCCCAAGGTGGAAGTTGAGTAGTGCGAGGGAGTTGAGCTCAAATGAAAAAAAAATGAGAGACCAGCGTAACATTCCAAAAACACGCTTCGCTTATTCATAACTGTTCATCACTGCCATACCACATCATCACTCCCCAATCATTTATCCGCAGACCCCGTGTTAGGGTAGTTATCCTTACCAACCGGATTCGCCGGCCCACCCCTCTGCCCCAACACCCCCCCAACATCCACCTCCTTCTGCTTCTCCGCCTCAATCGCCTCCCTCGCCGGCGCCTGCTCCGCCTTCTTCCTGTCCAAATCCGTCTCCAGCCCAGGCTGCGCACCATTTGCGCCGGGCTTCTGCTCCACGGCGTCGCGGATCTTGCCCTCGCCGGGCGCCGCCATCTGCGCGGCGTCGAGCTCGGTGTGCCTGCCGTAGTCCTCTTGCGTGAAGCCCTTGGCTTCTTCGCCCGGAGGCGCGCCGCGGATGCCGTAGGCTACGGGGGTGGGGGTGGCTTCTTCCATTGAGGGGGCTTGCTCTTGGGGGCAGCGGCGGTAGCTGGAGGGAGGAGTGAGTTGGTGGTTTTGGTCTTTTGTTTGGTGGTGGGTGGACGGGTAGTTACACTGGCTCGTCTTTTGCTGCGGTGGCATTTTCGCTTGCCTGGGCTTTCTCGGCGGGCTCTTTGGTTGCTGGGTTTCCTGGTGTCGAGTAGACGTGGTTGAGGGTAGGCTGTGCAGGGCCAGTGGGATGGATGGCGTCGGACATGATTGTGGTGTGTTACGGTTGGTGAAACGTAAAACGTATGATGGGGTGTCGTTGCAGAGAGTCTGGTACTCAATTGATTTGTATGTGACAAGAAGAACGACGTATACAACTGTGAGCAAGAGTAGAGAGGTATCGTGCAGGGTCAAACAACAATTGATATCGAATGCAAGTCAAGTCCAGCTATCTGTCTTGGTCCCGCAATTGAAATGACATCGTCAATCATCCACCGCGCGTGAAATCGATCAGCCAAAAGCAGCAACCCCGCCAACGTCATCGCTACGCATTCCAACATGCGCGAAACAAAAGCATTTTGATTCACCATTTCTCGCCTCTAATCATTTATACTTTGACTTGTTAATTGAGACACCGCATTGTCGATATATCAACCAGAAAATCGTACACAGAAATCGACAACCATGGCCGCCAACTTGTCACGCAAGGAGCTCTTGGGCAAGGTGTACAAGATGATTCCTCCCATGCTTGAGTCGTTCCACAAGGGTAAGCTATCCTGCCATTGGCATATACTCTTTCGACGAATTGATAACTGACGAAAATCACAGGTCAGCTCGGAAGAGTGGCAGTCATCGGTGGCAGCGAGGACTACACTGGTGCCCCTTATTTCTCTGCTATGGCATCCGCCAGGCTCGGAGCTGATATGGTAGGTTTTGAACCCCAACCTCAACAACAAGTTTTGAGGCTTCCCACCTGCCTCATGACAAACAATAGCTGACCTCGTTCATAGTCCCACGTTATCTGCGAACCTACCGCTGCCGCAGTCATCAAGACTTACTCGCCTAACCTCATGGTACACCCCTACATGCGCCAAGAGAAAAACATGGGCAAGGACGAAACTATTGACTCGGTCTCCCAAAACGTCATCGCCATGCTGGACCGTCTCCACGTGATCGTCGTTGGCCCCGGTCTCGGTCGCGACCCTGCCATGCAGGAGACCTGCGCTCGCGTTCTTACCGAAGCGAGGAAGAAGGGCGTTGCGTTCGTGCTCGACGCCGATGGATTGTACCTCGCTCAGACTCGCCCGGATCTCGTTCACGGATACAAGAATTGTATTCTCACACCCAACGTTGTTGAGTTCGGTCGCTTGGCGAAGAGCCAGAACATCGATGTGAACGCCGAGGAGAAGGAGAAGCTGTGCGCCAAGTTAGCCAACGCTCTTGGTGGCGTGACTATCATTCAAAAGGGTCCGGTCGATTACATCTCCAACGGCAAAGATACCATCGTCTCCAGCGGTGAGGGTGGCTTGAAGAGAGCTGGTGGCCAGGGTGACACTTTGACCGGCTCTTTGGCGACGCTCCTGGCCTATCGCATGGCCTACCTTGACAAGCTCTGGGACCACGAGAACGACATGGATGCCGATGAGCTGCTTGCAATCGTCGCCTACGGCGGCAGTGCCATTACCAGGGAGTGCTCGAGGTTGGCTTTCAAGGAGAAGGGTCGTTCGCTGCAGGCTGCCGACTTGACTGAGCACGTCCACACTGCTTTCCTCGATCTCATCGGCGAGAAGCCGACGGACGAGAGCAAGCTTTGAATGATGTAACGAATGATCACGGCTGGAAAAGTTAGCATAGTGTAGCATAGAGCTTGGGAATGTACAGTACCGGTTTTGACATCAGATTGCTTGCCTTGGTCTCACTTGATCGTTGCCAGAAATGTGAGAACTGTTGAATTGAACTGATCCGGGTACTCCCACTGCGACTTTGTCAGTAACACCCTTGCACGGAATCGTGCAGTTTGCAGTGAGACGAAGAGACACTCACCAAACACCCATGCCCACCCGGGCTAGTCCTCCACACACTCCCCAGCACAGCCTCACACAACTCCTTACTCAACACAACCGGAATCAAAATATCCTCCTCCCCAGCCAAAACCATAACCTCCCCCTCCCCAAGTCCCCCCAACACCCCACCAAGCTTCACCAACTCCCTCAACTCAGCAGTCGAATCAAACCTCTGGATAACGTTCAACTGCGCCAAATACTCCTCCAAAGACATATCAAGCTCCCTCATCGCATCCTCAACACCTTCAAGCTCCTCCGTGCGTTTTCGGAAGAAATCCACCGTGAAAGCCCACAGCGTGACATCGCGCATGACATCCTGCACGCTCATCCGCGCCGCCATATCGGCCCAGAGAGCGAACATGCGGGAGCAGAAAACCGAAGGTTGGGCGTACGTGCAGCACAGACTTAGACTTAGTATTTTCCTTTCTTTTGCAGCGGGACTTCCGTTCGGGTAGTCGAGTGCGTAGGTTTGCGCGATCATGCCGCCCATGCTCACACCAAGGAGATGAAATTCGTTGATGTCAAGATGGAGGAGAAGAGCGTGGAGGTCTGCGGCCATTATTTCTGCGGTGTATGGGCCAGGCGGACGGGACGACTGGCCTATGCCTCTGTTATCGTAGGATAGGACCTGGTGGCCGGCTGCTGTGAAGGCTGGGATGTTGGCGGACCAGGTTAGCAGGTCGTCGGCTAGGCCGTTGATTAGGACGAGCCATTGGCCTGTTGGGGGGCCGGAGATGGTGTAGTTGATTGAGATGGAGTTTAGGGAGGCTGTTGGCATTGTTTCATGGAGGGGGCTGGTTGTTTGAGAGTTTGTTGATGGGGAGTATGTGGGTTTGTGGCGGTGGTCAGTGGTGATGATTTGAAGGGAGAATTTATCTTTATTTAGAGTGATTGATGCAAATTGTCTATTCTGTTGTCGGTCAAATTAAAAGGAAGCAATTCATGAAAAGGACTCGGTGGACTCGGTAAACTCGGAGACTCGATTCGATGCAATCAAGTGTCTGGTGATGAAACAAGCAGCCAGCCCTGCCCCACACTCTTCAGGGATCGTGGAGCTAGGAATGGTGGTCAGGCGGCGTACATAAATACATAAATCTCCCTACCACCAGAACACATACCTAACAACCGGTGCTCTCACCAACAACTAAGAAAACACCTCACTTCCTCAGCACCACAAAAACAACAACAACAACACAACAATACTACCAGCCATGGCAGGCGGCCCACAAGATCTCAGCGAGCTCGAGCAAGACCCTCGCCTTTTCCTCTACACCTCCCTCACCGCCGGCAGCTCGCACATCGTCACCGCAACCTCGCGCATAGAAACCATCCTGCGCGCCAACCGCATCCCCTTCGCGCACATCGACACCGCCACCAACGAGAAGGCTAAAAGACTATGGGTGCGCCGCGCCGGCAAGAGGAAACTCCCCGCGCTGGTCAAAGACGGCTTCGTGATCGGTGTATGTGAGTTGTCCGTGTGAGAGAAAGATGATATTGGTCAGAGCGTCATCGGACTGACGACTTGTGTGATGGTAGGATCTAGAGCAAATCGAAGAATGGAACGAGTTCGGCGAGATCAAAGAAGCCATTGGCCCTTGTCCACCCGCAGGCGCACCCGTCGCACCGCCTTCGGTCATGCTCCCCGTCAAACACACGGCAACAGCAGGCACCACGAAGATCTCTACGCCTGCGCCTAAAGCGGCTCCTAAAGCAGCGCCAGCAAAGCAGCAACCCGTCGCTCTCCCCGGTGCCGCCGAGATTGCCGCTCGCAACAACCCTCTGCCCAAATCCTCGCCCGAAGATGCCGTGAAGCCAGAGACTATGACGTCCGCGCCGGCGGAGAAGGAGAAGAGCATTGCTGCTGCGACTGCCGCCGCTAAAACAGAGACCAAGGCAGACGACAAAAAGTACGAGCACTTGAGCGCTCCCGCGAGCGCCCTCGCTTCCGGAACAGCCACACCAGCGGAGAAGAATGAAGAGACCAAGAAAGAACCTGAGAAGAAAGAATCGAGCAGCAGCGAGTCACCAAGCCCCGTCCCCAGCATCGGCAGATCCAAATTCGAGCACCTCAGCGTGCCCGCGAGCGCCATGCACTCCGGCACCGCATCACCCGTGGAGTCCGAGATGGAGATGGAGAATACATTCAAGGAGACGCCGACCAAGGAGGAGGCCGAGAAGGCGTTCCCGGATATTGCTAGTGTTGCCGCGGGCGTGCAGGACTTGCAGTTGGGCGAGGGCAAGACGGTGGATAGGCAGGAGGCGAAGAAGGCGGAGGATGCTGTGAAGAGTGTTGAGGATTGAGGGGGGAATAGCATGCATGGGTGGTGGTTATGGAGTTCAACAGAGGAATTTTGAAATCATCAGCGGTGTCACATCTCAGCAGATGTTTTGTTGAACGTTGTGTTGACATTACATTGCTCTGTCTCACTTTGCGGCTCTGGTGTGAAACACAATTCGATTACTCGTGCAGGTTGGCCACACTCGAACAATTTATCAACAGGACACACGCCTGCCCGTAACGTTACCTAGCTTCATTTCCAAGGGCAATAGTCTTGCAGCAGAGATTCAGAGCACGAGCATCATCCAAGTCACACGTTTCGTCAAAACTCAAGCTCTTTTTCTGTCCTTGGAAGTCGTTGCATACATGTATAATCTAGCAAAACTTACCTAATTCCTACGCTTGAAGCTCTCGTTAATCCACCTTGTTCCAGCCATCGGCTTCAATAGTTTGGTGACAGCTTCTCTAATGATATTATTGTCGAAAGTCAATAGATTACCCTACGCGGGGAAGTGCAGCATCACGAGAGGGGTTGAGGCTGGGCTGCAGGATGCTAGCGACACCTCAGCTGTTGTGACCTCAAGCATCGTCAATCGCAGTCGCAGCTGCCGGCGCCGTTAACATGAGGACTTTCAAACGCGTGTCTCTGTAGCGCGCATTGATTCCCCCAGCTGACGATGTGACAAGTGGGCCACGCTGGATGTAGTAGGAGGCGAGACCTGAGATTGTGAGAGTGGTAGCAGAAAATCGGATCACAAATGGAAAATCTTGATGTTACACTGCCACCTCATGTCTTCTCCTCCTTCTATTTACACAACACGATCGCCACCACTTTTCAGCAACAGACACCTGCTTGTGCTGTTCGACTCCGTCTTTCTGTGCACTCACGCCACCGTACGTGATGGTATCTAAGCCTTCTGGGAAACGATGCCTATCGTGAAGGTCAGTCAATGTTTCCTCACAGCGAAATCACAAACAAAGCACTCACGCTCAACGTCAGCAACGCTCTGCTTAAGGATCTGGTCAAGGGTCTTGGGGTTCTCGAGCTCCTTCTCGATCTTGGCAATGATGCTCTGGGCAAGCTCCTGCTGCTGGCGGACCTTGACCTGGCCCTCGTAGCGGACCCAGGAGTCAAGAACGGCCTTGGCCTCGGCGGAGAGAGCAGTCTTCTGCTCGGTCTCGTAAGCCTGGGCCTCGAGCTGGGCAGTCTCCTGTGTTGGTTGTTAGCCAATATTTCTTTTCCCGGCCTTTTATAGTTCCATATCCCGGAAATGACGTGCCTTGGAGACAGCGAAGAGATCCTTGGTGGTCTGAATGACACCGCCGAGGTCAGAGACGCTGCTGATGCGGCTCTTGACGGCGTTGGTGTGGTCGTCACGCGCAGCGTTCAGGATGTTCTTGATCTTGTTGGAGTAGTTCTCGGCAAACTCCTTGTACATGGGGCCGACGTAGTTGTAGACACCGAAGTAGATGGTGAGGAGGGAGAAGAAGACAATGGACTCCTCGTTGACGACGTAGAGCTCGTTGCTGATAGCGGCGACGGAAAGACCAGTACCGGCGGAGAGAATGCCGATCTTGGAGGCGATGCTGTCACCGGGGAGGGAGTCGAGGACGGACTTTGCGACCTCCTTGGGCTCCTTCTGGGGGACCTGGGCGTTCTGCGAGCGCGCGGAAGAGGTAGAGAAGGTGACGGCGGGCGCGGCGGAGCGGAGGGGGAGGGTAGGACGGGCCCTGACGGCGCCTGGGAGGGGGTCAGTACGGGCAATTGCGCGCGCGTGGGAGGTATTCGTGGTGAGCCGTACCCATGGCGCGGCTTGCAATACGGGAGGCCATTGCTGCGATGTGTGAGGGTGGTGGTGGATGCGCTGCGGTGGTATTAGCTCTCCTTCGACGAGGTCGCCTCCAGTCTCAGAGACGACCGGTCTTTCCCGGACTCCCGGCCTTGGCGGTAGCAGGTCTTGCTGAAGCTGAACCCTCTCCGGGGCTTGATCATCAAAAAGTTGCTGCGCGGGCTGTAAGGGCTTCGCAGGATTTATTTATCTGTGCAGCAACACCGAAAAACCCCAACACACAAAAATGCCTGGACTCATCGGAAAGGACGATGCAGTGCGCAAAAGAAAGCGCACTGCCGACGTCTCAGCCAAATCGGAAGGGGCGAAACCCAGGAAGGCGCCAAAGACAAAAACCGAAGGCACGCAATCGCAAATCTTGAGCTGGGAGAGCCAGATCCTCGAGTCGCCCGACTACTACGGCAACATTGCCAACCTCCAGAAGCACATCTCCCAGGCAGACTCGCAGCCCGAAACCGCCACTCTCGCCGCGGTTGCCCTATGCCGTGTCTTCTGTCGCCTGATTGCCAGCGAGGCTCTGGTGCGCCGCAAAGAAGCGTCTGACAAGGATGCGCAAACCGTGCAGATGCTTAGACAGCGCCTGCGCGAATACGTGCAGGGCTTGAGTGGGTGGATTGGCAGCGAGGATGGCGCTATGGAGAGCACGGCTTTGACGCTGTTGATGCGGGTCGCAAAGGAAGAAGTTTCACAAGAGCCCAAGAGAGCCGAGCAGGCGTGGAGAACGTCACAGTCTGTCTTCACTCTGGTCTTGAAGGCTCTGTTGGAGGATGTGAACGCTGGTGACGCGAGGCAAGAGTTTGTGGAAAAGTACGTGGAAGAGCATGATGATGTGCGATTCTACACCTTCCTGGGGATCAAGCAATACTTTGAAGATAAGAGCAACCGTGAGGAGGATCACTTGTTCAATGCCCTGGATTTGCTTTCGAAGATCGAAGGTGTGCCAGAAGCGCAGGAACAACTCGAGGACTGGTATGGTGAGCCACCAAAGTCGAAGAAGCACCCGCTGCTCTCGCTCAATGCACACCTGAAGATCGCCCAAGAGGCATGGCTCGGCATCTTCCGCTCTCCTTTGACGAACGACCACCGCAAAAAGATTCTCAACATGATGACCCGCCAGGTGCTGCCTTGGTTTGTCACCAAAGTTGAAACACTTACGGACTTCCTGACCGACTCCTTCAACGCTGGAGGAAGCACAGCGCTGCTCGCGTTGAGCGGCATCTTCCATCTCATCACGAAGAAGAACATCGACTACCCCGATTTCTACCCCAAACTTTACTCTTTGCTGGACGAGGATGTACTGCACAGCAAGCACCGCAGCCGCTTCTTCAGATTGCTCGACTCTTGCATGGCTTCGACACATCTGCCCGCGGCGCTGGTGGCAAGCTTCATCAAGCGCTTTGCTAGACTTTCGTTGCAGGCACCTCCGGGCGCCATTGTCTGGATCGTGCCATGGACCTACAACATGCTCAAGTCACACCCTACATGCACGTTCATGCTTCACCGCGCATACCACCCAGCGCATGCCATTTACGCACAGAACCCTGATTACGAGGCTTCAGGAATGGACGACCTCTTCGACCCTAACGAGACCGACCCGATGCTTACACGAGCGATCGACAGCAGTTTGTGGGAATTGGAGACACTGAGCACACATTACCACCCCAACGTCGCCACCCTCGCCAAGATCATCGGCGAGCAATTTACAAAGCGCGAGTACCAGCTCGAAGACTTCTTGGACCATTCGTATGCCAGTCTGATTGATGCTGAACTGGGCAAGGCACTAAAGAAGGTGCCTGTCGTGGAATTTGAGATTCCTAAGCGTATTGTGACCGCTGAGGAGGGAGGGTTAAACAGCCTCGGCTCTCTTTTGGAGAGTGCGATCAAGGCTTCGTAGGGAGTGAGTGTTACTGTAGTTAAATAATACCCTGCATACATGTACATTTGGTCATGACATGAGAAACAACCTTATGCTCCCACAACGATCGTTCAAGGAATTGCCGCGCATACCTTCAAGTACCTTATCTTTGAAGGATAAATCATGCTCGATCGGATGTTGATGCTCTCTGTCGAGAGCTTGTTCAAACGCCGATCCGCTTCAAGCTTCAGCTTGCTGTTGCCGCACCCAATGCGCCTGTCTTCCTGCGTCCACCTCTCGATCTTCCTCCCACCTCACAATCTCGGCCACAATACGGCCCAACTCGTACCAGCCTGTCAACTGCGCAGAGCCTGTGCAACTACTCCCCATCATCCAACAGCCAGCCAACACCGCCCAGCTTCGCAACAACAATGGGCCTCGTCGCCAAAGCCATTGGCCTAACCGGCTGGTCCTCCCTCGCCGTCGCAGGCACTTTCGTCGCCCTGACCCGCAAGAACCGCATCCTGCCCATCCCGGCCTCAGACTACATCTTCAACACCACTCACTACGCCCGCTACAACCCCAACAACGCCCCCGTCACCCAGGACATCTGCCTGCGCACCGTCCCATTGTCCCAAATCAAGCCCGAACTCCTTGAGAAGGAAGGCCTACTCGCCGAGAAGTTCTGCGCGGGCGTCTGGAGCGGCATTGGCTACGCTTACCAGAGGAGATATCTGGAGAAGAAGTACCGTGGGCCGGAGACAGAAAGTCATCTCTGGGACAGGAAGGATTTGGCCGAGAGCACGTACGAGGTTGGCACGATGATCACGGATCATTTTGAGGTTGTGAGCAAGACGCCGGAGAGTGTAATGGTGAGGTGTGGGGATTCGCCGCGGTCGAGGGAGGTCAGGGAGAGTGATGGGTTGTTTGAGATGACGGCTGTGGTTAATAAGGAGGAGGGCGTGGCGGAGTTTGGGCTGAAGAGTGTGTTTTATAATGGGTTGAAGGGGCATGAGAGTGGGAGTAAGGATGGGCCGATGCCGGCGCATGTGCAGTGGTTGCATCAGCAGTATGATAAGATTTGGATGGAGAGTGCGATTAGGAATGTTACGAAGTAGAATCGATTTATGGATTGGGGAGGGTCTGCCATGAGGCTCGGAAGTGATGGCGAGCATCGCGGTTGCACATTGACGCATTACACTAGAAGTCCTCTCTTGCATGCAAGACTCAATCGAGAAACCTCGCATCATCATCATACTGCCAACTCATATGCTCCTCCTCAACCTCCTCCGTCTTCCTCAGCACTTCCACGCACGCCTCGCGCAGCTTCTGCTTCATGCCCTGCGTCATCTTCGCCCACATCTCGTCGGCGAAATCCGAGAAGCCCGTCGTCCAGTTCTGCTGCATAGCGGAAACGGTGTTGTTCGAGTATGGCTGGGTTATGGATGGAGCTGTGCTCGACTGCCCGCTTGTGGTAGTCGGTGGTTGTTGTGCTGGTTGTGAGGGAGTGTCGTGGTTGTTACCGGGAAGGGCGTCGAAGTCGGAGATGATTATGGGCAGGCCGACGAAGTCATTGATGAGGATGTGGGTTGTTGCCATGGTTTGTTTTCGCTCGGGTTTGAAGGCGGAGCAAATACATGTAGGGTCAGGCAGAGGCGAGGCATGGTCAGGTCGATTCCTGATTTCCCAGTATAGGGTTCTCTTTTTGCGTGCTTGACACTTTGTTCATACTGTCCTGGTCCGGAAACGGAGCAGCATTCGTGTACCTGAACAAAGGAAATGCATTATGTCCCGAACAGTTCGGATCAAGCTACCTGTTGATAGATACGACGTATGGTCGTTGAGGGTTGACGCTCCGGTGTAGGAAGGCAGTGAGGATTATATGCGTATACGTATTGGTCCGCTTCGATCGTGCAGGATCGTTCAGGTGATTGTGTTGGTGGAACCGTCCGTCTGGCGTTAGTGGAATGTAAATGCATTGGATGTTTGCAGCAAAGCCAAGTCACGAGACTGTACTGCCCGCTTTTAGTGACATCAAAACTGAATACACATGTGCCGAGCATATTTACGTTCTATACATACATGTATATCTCCCACAACATACACTTTTTCTATCTAGATGTAAATTACATATACATCGAAAAGCCAACATTGAATACGTGCCATAGAGTGACGACGACAAAGGGTTAGGGTTATGGTAAAGATTTCTTTGTCCAGAATGCGCTGGAATGCATTCTATTGCTTCAGAATCTAGTCCGCTTAGGATCATGCTTGTCTGCTTGTCGAGTGTGAATGACTGTTTGATGCAGTTGGGCCGATCACGCTTGTTATAGAAACATCAATCGGTTCAATCGGTCGATTATCCTCGTAGCAGCATCACAAGACATGAACGCCCAGAAAGACCACCAAAAGTAATTACAACAATGATTCGTGTAGTCGAATAGCATGAAACATACTTCAACAGCTCTGAGCGCGCGCATCATCCCACACAGCAAGAAACGAAAAGCAAAGCAAGCTTTCGAGGTCATCCTCGAGTCGAAAGATCCACGCTGTCCCGCCAAAAACGGTCACTGAAACTCTGCTAGCGCCTGCCAAGACTTCGATCACTTCCCGGGTAAGATTCAGGTCTTTTGATCGCGACCGATCGATCTAATGCAAGGTACGCGCTGATCACTTTCATCATCATCGTCGTTTTCTACAGCGGAGGAGTAGCGTTCTATAAAGCCTGTGCTCTGATGTTTTTGTCTGATCGTCCGAATTGAGCTTCATGATGTCACCACTTTAGCAACACGCGATGTGCCAGCCATTGACTCTGTCTGTGACGCGTAGAGTGGTCAGGAGGAGAGGGTGATGTTAAGAATGAGGGATGTCTCGAGGGGCGTTGCATTCATATTTGTTCGTAATCTTTCGTATTGTCCATCCATTGAGTATACCAATTCAATCCATTGTACATCGATCCATCATCCATCATGCCTCCCAAAGAGAAATACACCGATCCCAAGCTCCGCGACGAAGTCAAAGAGGAAATCCACAATGGCGACAAAGGCGGCGCACCGGGCCAATGGTCTGCACGTAAAGCCCAGATGATGGCTGCTGAGTGCGTCCTATTCTCATCAACAACCTACCTTCCCTTTTCTTAAAATACTGACAACGATCGACCAGATACAAAAAACGCGGCGGCGACTACAACACCGACAAGTCCGAGCAAGACGAGTCGCAGAAGCACTTGTCCGAGTGGACCGAAGAGGAGTGGCAGACGAAGGAGGGCTCAGGCGATGCGAAGAAGGAGGATGGCACTGAGAAGCGGTATTTGCCGAAGAAGGCTTGGGAGCAGATGAGTGAGAAGGAGAAGGAGGAGACGGAGGAGAAGAAGTTGGAGGGGAGTAAGGAGGGGAAGCAGCATGTTGGGAATACGAAGAAGGCAAAGGAGAGTCGGAAGAAGGCTCAAGATCACGAGCAGGAAGAGAATGGGGAGGAAGAAAGTAAAGATGTTGATGAGGAGGAGCAGCAAGAGGCTGACGAAGATGTGGAGGGCGACAGCGAGGCGGAATATCAAGACGATGGTGCAGATGAGGAGGAAGTTGAAGACGACGACGACGATGATGCCGAAGACCAAGACGACAAGGAAGAAACTAAAGCCGGCGGCAAGAAGCGTACTCGCAGCCAACAGAACGGCAGTAACAAAAACCAGAAGAACAACTCCGGCAAAGCACAGTCGAAGTCAAACGGCAGCAAGGCCCCGAGCAACGACCAGGCTAAAGAAGAGACGGACGAGACCAGCAAAGACTCAAACAACAACAAGTCCTCCAGCAACGGCAACAAAACAGGCACCGTCGGCAGCAAACACATGCCAGACGAAGATCCTGCGCCCAAAGGCTCCGCGGACAGACTGCCCAAGAAGGGTCAGGCGGCACACTGGAAAGCCCTGCCAGGTTATGTCGCCGGTAAAGTGGAAGACATCTTGACTGAAGAGCAGGAAGTGAACGGCAAGAACGTCAAAGCGAGCGAGAAGGACCCCAGGATCGTGCTGAAGTCCGATTCGAGTGGCAAGATTTGCGTGCACAAGCCTGAGGCGTGCTATTATGAGTGATTGTTTTGAATGATTGATTGATGGATGGAAGAAGTCGAAATGGTGGTGATTGCGATTGTTCGCTTATGCGCGAGTGTGTATGATTAGCCAAGGCAAACAAGCTTGATAGGCTTGCTCTAATTATGTATTTGGACAACATATCGTGCGTGTGCGTGCAGCTGCCATGTGCCTGTGTGTTGCCAGCGGGGATAGACCGTGGGACAACCATGCATGTATGTCATTGGGATGCAGTAGGAAACGAATGCGTATTCCATGAGGTAGGGCAAGAGCACCATCGTCCTGGCACCCTTGAACTGTCATACAATTTAGGGCTCGTCGAGGACCACATTTTGACAGAAGTTGTGACGAGTCTTCGGTAGCTGTGATCATTTCGTTTAGTGCCTTGAGAGTGCACAGCCAATGCTGTGCCGCCGCCACGCGCTCTACGCGCCGCAGTCCTGGAGTTTCGATCAGTTTGATTAGGTTTCGATGAGGGGAGCGGCAGAGATTCGAAGGATTTAGGGCATTGTAACGACGTTGACGTCGAGACATCCCCATTGTGTTCATACAGCCCTAAATGGTAGTGGAATGACAGGTAGGGCATACCTCTAGGCGCATCAATCACACCAACTTACACGGGTGATGAGGGCTTGCTAACGGCGGCCCCTTCCGGTGCTTCTGCTACTTGGGTAACACGACAGCTTCAATCGAACGACTATGTACACCGCAGCTATCCGAAGAAGAATGCGTGGAAAGCAAGCGCTGTGCGACATTGTTGGTGTTACCTCACCACTCCAATGCGGATGTGAAGATCGCGGCCGACAAGCCCAAAGTGTTCTCTCCGCCGTTGTTCGCCGAACGCGAGAAGGCAAAGCTCCGGGGATGGGAAACAAGGCCTTTTCTACGCCATTTCGTCGGATCAGCGACCGCAGCGCCAGCGGCCCCCCATGATGGCGCGCTCGCAATCATCCTTGCGTGCTGCAAACGTCCCATCGCCGTTCGCGTGTGTCTCCAATAGTTGACAGGCTGGGAGGGCCCTGTGCTGTGCCACACGGAGCGATCGCCTCAGAAGCGATTTCGCTGGGGAGACCCTTGCAACCTGGCTGTGTGACGTACGGGAAATGGTAGAAAGACCCAGATGATCGATTTGATAGTGTCTGTTTTGATTGGGCGATTGGATGTCTGGGTGGTAAACACACGATTCCAGAGATTCAGAAGTGAATCACCGTCACAAAGCAACCGGAGCTGACTATTCCGAAGTCCTGTGGCGGGAAAAGATGCGGTTACTGCGGTTCCTTTGGTTCGTGATGTGTAATTCTGTCTTTGCTACAACCTGGTCTAAAAGCCGGTAGAAGATCGGAGTCGAGACCCGAGCCACTGATCTACCTTTTTGCTAGTCCTAAATGGAACGACGACACTATGTCTGAGGAAGGAGGAGTTCACCACTTGTTGATCAGAGGCCACAAAAAAAAGGTTGATCTTGTCCTTTGCACGTGTTGGGCAGTCGTGCGCAAACAATGGAGAAACACCTCCTCCTTATCCATGCATCCATGTCCGTCCGTCCACCAAACACACGCTTACCTGCTTACGTGCATGGACGCATCAGCCCTTTGTCCCGTCTCTTTGCTCCCCTGGGTCGTATATGTACGTGCACATCAGGTCACACTTGCATCTTTGCATGCGCCCGGGAGGACCTGCAGTCAGCCGCAGAGCCGTCCTGCTGGAAATCGAGCATTGTCTTGAACACTTGAACAGGATGTACAAAATGTACAGCATCAGGAGATATACCGGCGCCGCGGCATGCGAAGGGCCTTTTATAACTTTCTCCGAAATTCGATCGACGTGGCAGCGTACTACTTTAGTACAGACTAATTCCTACAAACATTGTAACAGCAAGTCATGTATATAAGAGTAGCAGAAGTGGATTCGTTCTTAGGAGATCTGCCGAACATGCTAAACAAAGGTCCGAAGCGCGAGTGAAAGTCTATGCTTCTTCGACCTGGCCAATGCGTATCTTGTTGTGCTATGATTGGGCAACATGTGGAGGTGCATGGTATGATGGCGTGCAAGCATCTTGCAACGGCTCGTCCACTATGCCTCGCATGCACGAAGCCATGTGTGCCATGTGGCACAGCATTCGGAAAAGGCTGTGTCGGAGGAGCCGTGTCCGTCGACGGGTGGTGTCGCCTGTAGGCGGAAACGATCTTATCACGGCGATCTGACGAGACAATTCGCAGCAGTGGCCACGAGGCAGATTACAGTACAAGGTGTAGGACGAAACACGCTGTCCGTCGTAGCGTTCAGCCAGAGTTTGTATTTGAGTCTGGCTCTGATGCCGGACCGCGCCTGACTCCGGCAGCCGGCAGTGTGAAACGACAGTCTTGCGGTAGTCTGATCTGGACGTGCTCAGAGCTCCATGTATGGATCGTTCGTATAGCAGCATCATGGCATGGCGAGCATATCGACCTATGCCCTACGGCACAGCACACGAAGCTGGAGGCCTAGGACCACAGTGCGCCTGAGCCAGCGATGCCCTATGCTACGAGCCTACCACGGCTGCCCACCGCCGACTCCCCTCGCGCCGGCAGATCGCCCACCGCCCGGCGGGCCAGCAGGCCTGCGGTGTCTAGTGTGTGGCATGCGCTGCAGCATGAGCCAGGCCAGGCCTCGTGTGTAGCAGCTCCACCGCATGGGTGCTGCAAGTCAACTCTAGACTCAGCAAAGTGTCCAGGGTCGGTTGGTGGTGAGTTGGTGGGTGCGATGGACGTGCCATGATCCCAAGGAAGCATACTCACATACAAGACTCGCCGTATGTGCACACCTGGACGCCCGCGGTCACGCCTCGCACTCGCCAGATCCATGCCAGGGTTGTTGTTATTGCAGTGATTTCGACCTCGCCTCTGCAGGTCACACCGCAGCGCCTACTGCAGCCCTTTCCACGCCACGCCCACGCCGCATTCCGCGTGACGGGATCGAACATTCTTCCTAGCGTCCTTCCTTCGTGCCCGTCTCCAAGGCCAGCTCGCAAGGTATAATAATGGTCTTGCGGGATGCCGTCGCCGCACACACGCAGCATCATGCCGGGCCAGCTGGCACAGACAAGGACAGCCGCGCTGCCTTGCCTGCAACTCGCCGCCGCCGAGAGTGTTGCTTGCTTACCACACCACCAACATCTTCGTCATCAAAATCCAGCAACACTCCGCTCTTGTACAGCGTCACCAGGAGTCGACGACGGAGCAGCGAAAACGACCCGGTCATGTTCAGCCTGGCCGGCGAGAGGATGATGTCTCAAGAGGAATATAGCGCTCTGCCTCGTTCAATCCAGTATGTCTCCTCTCCTTGCCCTTCTGGAACTCGCGTGGCCTGCACTCGACAGTCATGTGCTTTTGCGTGTTTGCTCCATGTCTCATCAACACGAGTGCCCGCATGCATGTGATCACAAGAGCCCGAGATCGGCCAGCACATGCACGCCAAACTGAAACCCCATCAATCCTTCCTCTTCATTATCAACCCCGATGTGGGGATTTGCAGCGGTGTGCAGAAGGAAGTTACAATCTACAAGCAGCTCACCTACTGACCGCCGACGCAGGAAGAAATATTTCACCAACTCAGAACGAATGCGGATCACTCAGCCAAGTCCACCTCCGCCACTCAAGGCGCATCACGCTCGTTCGTCTTCGTACAGGGCGCATACCTGCCGCAGCCGCAAACCCACCCCAGAACCCAGTCATATCTCCACCTTGCCTGACAACTGGAAGCCAAACTCGGAACGCAAGGTGAAACAGTCAATGACCTCGAGCTTCCTTCGGTCTCGTCGCCGTCATTCACGCCCAAATATCGAACAGCAAGCGCCTGTTGTGACTGAAGAACAAGCCGCTTGGTTCCTTGCACTCCCAGACAAGGTCAAGCGGCAACACTTCAGCAAAGAAGAGCAAACTCTCCTGGCCGACCGCTGCGAAAGTGTCCTCAACAAGAGGTCCCCGAAGCCATCATTCGAGTCAGCCCAAGAATTCTGCATTCGGCGGCTAGATTCACAAGCCGACAAGGATCGAAAAGAACGCAATATCAAGCATCGTCGACGCTCATCAGCTCCAGTCCTCACAAGACCTCTGGACGACCAAGCGCTTGCAAATATCGCAGCAGCTGACGCACCAGAAGCAGTCGAGGACGGCGAGGGCGACAAGATGGCGATCTTGAACTTATACAGCAGGAGACATTCAGTCGGCACCACGCACGAGGAAACGGCTGAGGCACCAGTCGCCACGAAGGCTCAAATACGATCATTCCGGAAATCATTTGCTCTCAGGCCTTTGCCACTACCAGCACCAGTACTTGCGCCGTTGCCTTCGCCAGGCTTTTTCAAGGCGAAAGACGAGCTGAAGCCTGCAAAGGCTCGACGCCGTCCTGCCGAGCTCTCCTTCCCTCCACTTGAGCCATCCCCCGAGGCCAAACACTACAAGGATCCCGAAATGCGTCGCACGCTTCGTGCCATGTCTTCCCCAGAGTTGTTCGACGAGGCTCTCGAGTACGGATTCCCGCCACCTCCAAGGCATGGCCTGCGGGAGCTTCGGTCGAAATTTAGCCCAGACACATCGGACAACGACCGCTCCTCATCCCTGACCTCGAGCTCGACAGCAGAGACGAAGGATATACCCTTCGGTGCCAGCCCGTCTACGCCCGATGGCTCAACAGACTTTCTGGAGACCACAGCGTCCAACGCTAGTCTCAAGCCTGCATCCCCTCATCACCTCCACCGCCGAGCTCACACTGCTGGCGAGCTACAAAACCATCGTCGCACGCCATCTTCTGTCAACCGCGAGATGACTCTGCGCATGACACTGACTCGCCCGATTCTGCGCGCTGCAGAGACAGACGCCAACGCAGTGCACAAAACCCCTATACAGACCTCTCTCATGGACCCTCAGCACGACCCTCTGGCTCTCGAGAGCATATCTATCTGCGACGACCCCACCGGTGCTCAAGGAGCGTTCGCCATTAATCCGGAGACTTCTCAGAACCTAAAAGGCATCAAGAAGGCTCTCAAACACCTGGTCGGAAAGTGATTGCCCGATCACCACCTGACCACACAATTTTTTTTTGCGTCTGCATGATTAGCGAATCGCTGTATGTAATATGATAGAATTGACCAGGTTTAGCGTGGCGTTGGCATAAGGTTTCTGGGCCTTTTGAAGGTTCCGCTGCATTGGGCGAACGCGAGGAGCTACCTTCTACCAAAAGCTACAAGGCCCTTCATAATTCTGGGCAAAGGGGGATCGAGAGACTGAATAAGTTGGACTTTAACGATAGTATGATATACTTTGTGCACACCCTCGCCACACTCACGCCCACAATCTACATCACATCGTTGTGGAACGCTACATCATTCGCCCTGCCAGTGAGCAAGCCTTTGCAAGCTTCCAACCAATCCTATACCAGCGACAAGGATGGCGTGCCTGGTGCGCGTGCAAAGCGATTTGCATGCCCCTCGAGCCCCTGTCTTCAAACAGAGCCCCATAGACGATCTCTACGCGCTTGCAGCTAAAGCTGTCTCGTTACTGGGTGAGCCGGGGGAACAATGCAGGCCATCGTCTCCTAGCGCAAGCCACGGATGTCTTAAGCGCTCTAGCGCGCCGACCACTGCGAACCATCATGCCCTTCGCTCGCAGGAGGCGGTTTCATCTTCATATCGCTCATTGCCGTCTCGTTGCTGCGAGTGGGACACAGAGCACCACACGCTGTTCGCCGTCACTGCTGTCCTTCTTTCTCGTCTTTCTGCTTCGCGTTGTGACGCATGTCTTGAGAGCGGCATTATGCTTATGGTGTGAAGGGAGGCTTTTCGACGCCACGATACAGACATTCTTTTAAAACCACGAACACTGGAAGCTCTTCTCTCGCTTGCTCGAGGAAGGCAGACGTTCGTTTCATTCGATCGGTGTATTCGCGCACGCGGTACAGCACTACCTCACTCTTTCCCGTGAGCGCACGCAGGTCGTGGCTTGGATATACTACCAACACACACTCTCTCTATCTATACTCGGTACCGGCAGCCAACGGTTCCTACGATCATTTCCCAAACAACATACATCTGCAACATCACAACACAACACAAAACGACATACAAATACCGCAGCCATGCTCGGTTTCCACAAGCGGAATCGCTCTCTCATCCCGGTGAAAAGCCTCGATGCGCTGGAGGCTTCGGAGAAGCAGATGCTATTGCTGCAGGAAGAAGAAGTGGAGGCTGGAGATGACGACGATGTGGAGTTCGAAGGAGAGGAGTCTGGGAACAACACGCCGCGGAGCCGTCGCAACTTGGTCATGGTTTATCTGCTCTTCCTTGCTGAGGCGATCATGTCGTCTTCGCTGTCGACACAGATCATGGTGCTTGTTCCGTCGGCGACCGGATGCGTGGACATGGATGTTTCGTTCTTGCGGAGCGTTCTGCAGTGCGCGTACTTCCTTGGCAGTGCTATGGGTATCTTCTGGGGCTTCGTGGCTGACAGGTTGGGAAGAAGAAAGGTTGCTATGCTCGGACTAGCAGGTATGAGCACTTGCTGCTTGTGCATGGGCTTTGCCACATCTCTGCCTGCTTTCACTGGCCTCAGGTTCATGGCTGGCATGGTCAGTTCTGCGGTCACCGTGTCTGGCCTGGCGATGCTGGCGGACTCGACCCACGGCAGCTCCGACAGGGTCAAGACTGTTGCTAGGCTTCCTGTCGTTGCTCTGGGTGGCAGTGTTGGCCCATTGGCTGCGCAGATCATGCGTTGCATTGGCGATAACACCAAGGTCGGCGTCTTTGCACGCTTCCCTGGCTTGAGCTCGCAGATTGCGTGCGCCAGCTTCGTGCTGTCTATCGGTCTTGCAGAGGCCATACTTCTCAAAGAGACGCTCCCGCAGCCTGTGTCGAAGCCAGTCGAGCGTGAAGAGTACCAGGACTGCGAGAAGGCCACATTCCTTGGTCAGAGCCTGCTGAACGACTCTTCCGATTCCCTGAACATCAGCATCATCGAAGCTCTGAACGACAACACTGCCTCGCCTCTGCCTTCATACCTCAGCGTCTCACAGCTCCTGACCGCACCGTCCGTGCTCCTCCTACTGGCTTCATACTCCATTCTCTCGTTGCACTCCTCAACCTTCGAAATTCTCCTCCCTCACCTCGCCCACACTGGCTCCCACCAAGGCGGCCTCGGCATTCCATGCGCATGGCTTACTTCGGTCGTCACCATCGTGAAGATCGTGGCCGCCATCCGCATCCTCCACTTCATTCCTTTGATCGTCAGCAAAATCGGCCTCTTGCCGGTCTACCGCCGCATTTCAGTCGTCTTCCCAATCCTTTACATCGTTGTCCCTCTCGTCGGCCTAGCCGTCAACGCTGCAGGAGGCTCGCCGCTAATCGCCGCAGTCTTCAACACCATCGCCATGCTGGCGAAAGCCACCCTGGCAGGAGCCGCACAGGTCCTCGTCCTGCTTCTCGTGCTCAACGCAGCACCTGATGCTTCGTCGACCGGCACTGTGATCGGTGTCGTTTCGATCTCGGAGCTGTTCAAGGCTCTTGCTGTAGGAGCCAGTGGCGTCAGCTTCTACCTTTCCAACGACTACTCCATGGTCGTGGTCAACGGCTCACTCTGGGCTGCGCTTGCTTTCATCGCCATCTTGGGCGCTGGGGTGACGTGGAAACTCAGGGAGAGCCCTAAGATCGGCACGGACATCCCTGAGGAGTGTCTTGTCTGGACGGATATGTTCGACGCACACAGCGACGAAGAGTCAGGCTTCTAAGATATCTTTTTCTTTTCGTCTGGTTATTCTTTTTTGTCAAGAGAACGGCGGTTTCTTTGAGGTCTCGCTTCGCTTTCCTTGTCTATACTACTCTCTTTTACTCCATGTCTTCATGAATGCGTTTCCTCCAATTTTCTAGTCACCACATACTATGCAAATATCTCATATTCAATCTTTCCCCGTTACCGGCGTCCAAAGCCTCACAGCGACGGCCCTATCTTCCGCTCCTCCTCCCTCTCCATCTCTCCAAAAATCTCCTCAAGCCTACTCCGCCACTCCCCCATCAACACCGGATCCAAATTCGTCGAATCCGCACTAACAGCAAGCCAAAGCCCATCCTCAGCGCCTCCAACCCCAATCAAGAACTCACCATCTCTCACCCGCACCGCAGACTGTATGTCCTTGAAATCCGCCACAAACTCTCGGCCCTCCCCAAGCGCAGCTTTCACGTCGTACATCCCACGCCTGATCAACGCGTCTCGTCTGCCCACGCTGCTCACGCCGCACGTCTGCGTCGTGGCATTCGGACGCATAGGGTAGGCGCCTTGTGGGCTTGGGATGCTGGTGTCTCGTGATTCCATTGGGATCTTCTCGTTCGCGCGCTCCAGGCTGCTGATGTACTGCGTTTGCAGCATGCGGCCGGGACCCCGGCTACCCATGTAGTAGAAGCGCTCAGCGTCTGTGCTCAACCGCTCGCGCTTCTGGTACACGGCGAGCTGCTTCTGGGCGCGTTTCGCCAGCAATGTCAGCCGGGTTTCGAGCGGCAGGTATGAGGGTAGGAAGGGCAATTCGATGCCGTCGCTGAAGGCTAGCATGAGGCTTTCCGCGGGGACGGGGGTGCTGAGGAAGGGCCGGGGATTGAGGGGGAATCCTGTGATGAAGGGTTTGCGAGCTGACAGGGGGACGTCGGGTTCGAGGCGCTCGTGGAACTCCATCATGAGGAGAGCCGCGAGGGCGAAGCAGCCGGCGCCGATGCTCACGGAGGCGGAGCGGCAGATTTGGGTGAGGCGGGATGTGGCGAGGAGGGAGGCTTTGGCGGTGACGGGGATGGTGTTTAGGGGTGGGAGGCGGGCGTAGTCGAGGACTGAGGAGAAGATTGGGGGGAGGGCCGTGGGTTCGATGGGGGTCTGGCGGCGGAGGGGGTTGGAGAAGCCTGCGCGGTGGGGTTTGCGGACGTGGCGGAGGATGCGGGTGAGGGCCCAGAACCAGCGTTGTTTGGCTTTGGAGCCGGTGATGGGTGGGTAGAGGCTTTCTTGGGGGAGTGGGAGGCGTCTTCGGAGGGCTTGGGGTTTTATGTCGGATTGCAGAGAGGCGTGGAGGTCTGGTAGGGACTTGTTTAGGATGTGGACGAAGGAACGCATCCATGTGTAGTTGGTGAGGCCGTCAGTGACTTGGTGGCCGATGACAGTGAGAAGACGTAGGTCGCCTGAGCCATCTGCACGTAGCTTGAGGGGGAACACGAAGCATTTCGACAGGCTTTGACTTGCATCCACGACTCGTCCAGTATTCTGAGCATGGAGCCAGAAATCATATGCGTCGACATCCTCGAAGTGGTCTTCGAGGAACACAAGACTAGCTTTGGCATTCTCAACAGCATCACCCTCGTCCTTGGGTACATCGACAACAGAATACACCTGTGGCATAACGACAGAAGACTCCTCCATATAGCTTTGATACGGCAATGCTTTCGATTGAGCCAAAGGATGCTCACATTGGAAGAGAGCCCATGCGAGCTCAATCCTCTCTCGCAACTGCTCCTTGTCGAGCGAAGATTTGATGGACAAGTCTAGCTGGACGTTGAGATCCGCCCGTCCCTCGTAGTATCGGCCATCAGAATCAAAACTGTATTCCACGAGTCCAAGAGGGCGATAAAGTCTTGTGTGACCGTCGTGTGTTGATGTTTTCCAGGCGTGTGAGGTGGCGTTGCCGTACTGGTCCAGCCAATGCGGAGATGCAGAAGTGGCCATGATTTGGACAGGGAACAGGAATGGGAATGCGAATGCAATTGGTCGATTGAATGTATGAAAGTATGATAAGAGATGCTATGAAATAATTTTATAATTGTGTGTTTCTGGCCACACAGTCTTTCGGTCTATGTTGACAGCAGATGAGAGACATCATCAAGTATGGAGAATTTTTGCCAAGAGCTGAAAGGTCGCTGTACCTCCTAGGGCGTGGAGAACAACTCGCTCGAAGAAGAGAGGCCCTGCATGTTACGAGACACAGTATGTCCAAATCAATACCTCTGGAGGTAGGCTTTCTAATGCTCACTACTCATGATGTCACAGCGAACGGGTTGCGAGCATACACCAAAATTTGATGAGACAAGTACATTGCAAAAGTTTAGAGTTTACAGGGAAAGTCTAATTGATGTACATACACATCTGGGAGTGAGATGGTAGCCTAAGTTTGTCATACCACTCTTTTCTCGTTGCGACTGTTTGATAGGCCAATGTTCTGAATGGGCCGTGCAGTGTATAGCTCTGGTACTCCAAGTCGAGCGTCTCTGCTTCTTCGACGGCTCTCTCTTGCCCTTTCCAGACTCAATACTGCGCGCTTGCGCTTCTGGCTGCCATGATCTGTGTCAGACAACGGATCAGAAGCTTGTTCATTGAGATCCCTCTGTTCGTGTTCGTGGGCTTCCTGTAGTTGCTTGACTTTGTCATCGTCCAGCGAGCTCAGCTGTTCGTCACCGTCGAATGCGGCTGCCGTGGCGGCTGCGGTCAGGTCGGCGCCATCCTCATCCTCAGACTCATCTGCCTCAGACCTCTCGCTCCAAGAGCCATTGTTGGCTTCCTTCCTGTCAGAAGTTCCATCTCTTTCCTTAGGCAGGTCGAAACTGGCGTTCTTGCTTGATGTCGCTTTGAAAGTCGGCGTCTTCGTTCTGGCCGCTTTTGTGGCAGGTACTTTCTTGAGCGCAGGCTTCTTGGGCTCAGGCTTCTTGGTAGTCTGCTTATTCTTTGATACCTGTGTGTCCTCGCCATCGCCACTTCCAGCGTGGGACTGATCCTCCTCCTGCTCGTCATCTTCACCTTCGTCTTCATCATCGTGGTCTTTACCATGGTCTTCCTCCGGCTCAGCGGCTTCGTTGTCTTCTTCAGAGTCCGGAATCTCACGACGTTTGGTTCTCCTGTTGACTGTGTGCAGGTGTTTCTTGATCCGGACGACCCGGTACAATCTCGCATGTCGGTCGATGGTCTCTTTTAGCTTTGCAACGGTGTCCCGCTTTTTTGCTCCGTCGTCGAATGCGTCAGAAAATCTCTCGTAACCAAAGTGGGCCAGAGGGTACTTGCGCTGCGACTTCTATGGCTGGGCTTTGGCTTTGGATGATTTCACGATGCTACCATTCTGGACAGTCGAGGATTTGGAGGACTTGGTAGCCGCTGGTGCTTCCTTCTTTGGGATAGACTTCTTGCTTGCAGGCTCCTTCTTCGGCTTGGTACTTTTGTTCTGCTCCATGTCCTCGTCGGGGGATGGGCCTTCTGCTGCGAGCGCAGCTAGACGATCTCGTTTTGACTTGGCTGCCTGCTGTTGCTTGAAGCAATTGCGGTTGTTCGCGAGAATTCTCTGTCTGATGGAGGGACGACGACGACTAGGTGCAATGAGCCCTTCCTCATCGGTCTCGGGGTCAACGTCGTCAACATCGCTGTCAACTGCCTTTCCTTTGCCCTTTGCGGTCTTCTTTGGTGACTCTTTTGTCTTGCTTGCTGACACCACAGTAGCCGACGTACTAGCCAGAGGCGATGCCTAGTAGCGCCGAAATCAGTACCTGCTCAATGGCCACCGAGACCGTGATGAGACAAGCCCTCATTATCAGGGCTGTCTGGAGGAAGACTTACATTTAGGCCGGTCTTCGGTTCTGGCAGAGCCGATGCCGCGCTGTATCCGCCTGGTCTTGTTGAATTCCGACTCGCAGCACGCAGGAGTCGTTGCCTGGGACTTGTCGCCATGATGCTTTCTGCTATGATCGGTAGGCTCGGTTCGATGGTTGAGATCGCGATTGGGTGATGATCCACTGCTAGGCGATGACACGCTTGATATACACTGTCTGCAAGGCAACGGGACAATGTTTTCGATTCTGGTATTTGCCATTGTGTCGAGAGTCATGCATGGCTCCCATTGTGGATGTATAGTAATTAATGCAAGCATCAATTGTTCTGGCAATCACAAGACATCAAACAGCATCCTCTGAGAGCCATATCAGCAGATTGTTGCAAAACATCGGCTAGATGCATCTGCATTCAGCCGACGCTCCTGGATTGTCAAGATGCAGGATCGATGGAAACCTGCATCGGCTAAGCAGATATTAAGCAAACATATAGTCGTGTTACAGTAGACAAGGACAAGCGCCGCCTCACGAACCAGGTGCTGTAATGTACGGAAGTTGGCCGGCGGATAGTTGCTCGGCCTCTCGCTGCATGAGTTGTATGGGTTACCTGTGTTGCACGTTTTTCAAAGGACAAGCCACATGAGATTTTGCACTTCTTCGCGGTGATATCAGAGAAGGGGACATCCTACTCGTGGCCGGGAACTTGGCCAGTTTGTGCCAAAGCTGAAGTAAACGCATGGATCTGATATTAACATGACACGAAACCAGAGCATTTGATGAGCCTTGTCAAAACTGCTGCACAGCGAGTAGGGCCCAGGTAAAACCAGAGCCTCTCAAGCGGAAAGCGATTGTGCTCTTTCACGTGCCTCGAGATGAGCAGGCTTGAGGCCCATGACGTGCCGTTTGGGGATAAATCTTGCATCATCGGATCTCATGGCTATCGAGAGGCTGGTGATGATGATCGGAAAGCGAGACAGTGATCTCGTGACCAGGAGACAAGGAGGTGACGGGTTGGGTGAAGATCGAGATGCAGCTCGAGCGGGCCTGAGAGAGTGAGGGAGAGAGTCTGTGCTCGAAATTGATGAGCGCGCGACAAGCGAGCGACGCGTTGGACTCGAGCCACCAATTCAAGCACGCGAACACTTTCCAGACCACCGCTTCAATACCATCACCACCACCACACGACGACGACAATACAACCACGACACTCTGTACAGCCGCACCCTATTCACGAAAACATCCAATCCACGAACCGCGCTGCTTACTGGATTATGCCGTAAGAGCAAGGCAGGCGAGGTACAAGCGCGCGAGAGTGAACAGCCCACTTTAATCTACGAAACACGACATAATCACGCATTGTCTGGGCCTACTCTTGATATCACACGCGATTCACGCGACTCTCACGACCTGCGATCTTTGTACATGACCCTGAGATGTATCTACCACGCGAACAGCTCGGCCAGCTGTACGAGCACTTGCAACGAAACACACACCCACTTTCTCCGCCTGTCCTTGTCGTAACGTCGCTCGGTGTCGACTCGCTATGTGCAACACGCATTCTCACCTCGCTGATGAAGCGCGACTACATTCAGCACAACATCCAACCCGTGGCAGGGTACACCGAACTGCAGGCTGTTGGGCAAAAGTTTGTGCGTCCCATGACGCGACAACATGGCGGAGATGGCGGTGTGGTAGTATGCTTAGGAGCAGGAGGGTTGGTCGACTTGGAAGAGGTGCTCGGCCTTGACGGACAAAGTGTGGAAGAAGGAGCTGAGCCAATGGACATGACAGACCACGGAGTGGAAGTGTGGGTCATCGACGGACGGAGGCCATGGAACTTGAGCAATGTTTTCGGGTCGAGCACAACAGTACAGCAGAACGAAGAAGGCGCGACGCTCATCAAGAGAACGGGTGTCGATCAGGGACGCATTCTGCCACATTACACTCCTGGGAAAGGCGGCATCATTGTCTGGGATGACGGGGACATAGCAAGCGAGCTGGGTGCTGAAAGAGAAGCATATGCTGTCCTGCAAGACATGCCAGAAATTACTGAGGAAGACCTCGATATTGAGCAAGGCGAGACTGACGATGAAGCCGAGGAGGACGAGCCCAGCAGCTCTCAAAGCCGGAAGCGAAAGGCATCTAGCCCAGGCTCTGACGAGGATTCAGACAATGATGAATACGACCGACCACGTCAACGGAGGCGAAGTAACTCGAGCATGCCAATACCGTCATCGCCAGGTGGCAACCCATATAGCAATCAGTCGATCGCTGCAACGCCACCGACGAGTTCACAGCCCCATTCGCCAGGCGCTATCATACCTTCCTCCCCGCCAAAGGCACCGTCGGCAAGACAACTTCGACGGAAACTTCTGAAGCTTCGTCGAAAGCATGAGGCGACCCTTCAAGCTTACTACAGCCTAGGCAATTCTTCTTCAGAGCCGGTCTCTGGGATGCTTTACTCGCTAGCCTCTGAGCTTGGTCGGGAAGACAACGATCTCCTCTGGCTTGCAATTATCGGAATTTCGTCGGTTGAGTTGTCGCCCTTCGCGAACGCAAAGTCCGCTCGGAGTGAATCTGGACGTCGGGTGCTAGACAAATCCGAGCAGATGAGAGAAGTTCTGCGGGACGAAGTTCGTCGTCTAAACCCGATACCAGAGGACGAGATCCGCAGGAGCCAGAGTGGCGACATCATACCCACGAAAGCACGCAGCCCTACAGATTGCTCGATCAGATTATCTCCAGAGCCTCGATTCCTACTCATCAGACACTGGAGCTTGTACGATAGCATGCTACACTCGCCATACTTGAGCACACGATTACACATGTGGTCTGACGCTGGATGCAAGCGTCTACACAAGCTACTTGCGAAAATGGGCATCAGTTTGCAAGAGGCAGGCAAGGGCTACATGCACATGGACATGGAGCTCAAACAATCACTTAGAAAGCGTATCCTCAAGTTCGCCCCACAATACAACCTTGATGGACTTGTTCCTGGCGAAGACGGACGTCGAGGTCTCGAGGGCTGGGGCTTCGTGCGCAGCTGGGGGTGGAAGTCCACGCTTTCCGCTGTAGACGTCGCCAGCGTTGTGAGCGCCATACTGGAGGTCGGCACTGATGTGCATGCGCCAGAGACCACATCCCCTTTCAATCAAGGAAGCTATCAACCCGCAAAGAGCTACAACTCTCGCATGCGTGCGCTACCTTCTCCACCTCAATCCGAGGATGATGCTGATCTTACTGCTGTGGCCGACCCCGACTACACTACACATCGCTTCTTCGCTGCTTACGATGCACTCGACCCGATCGCCACCTCCAAGATGGCTGGCTTGAACATGCTCCTGACACATATCCCCACCGCACAACACCTGGCAAGAGCGATCCTACGGACAGGCTCTGCGCTCATTTCAAAGAAGCAGATTCGTCACCTGCGCTCCTTTAGGATGGGAGTTGTCAAGGAGGGCCCAGATGTTGCGCTCTTCTCTCACCCTGGTGCACTGGTGAAGCTTGCTGCGTGGGTTGGAGAAGCAGTGGCTGTGCTAGAAGCTGAGAAGGGCAGGCGCAAGAACGATGATGAGGCACTGGTGCTCGGTTGCCTCGACGAAGTAAGAGGAGTCTACGTCGTCGTCGGCCTCGGCAGCGGCGGTGCTGGCAAGAAGATTCGAAGCAAAGCAGAGATCAGGGAGCGGGAGAACAGGAAGAAGCGTAAGGCTGCTGACAAGGCTGCGAAGAAAGCTGAACGGGCCAGGAAAAAGAGGGAGAGGAAGGAATGGCAAAGGGAAATGAACGAAGCCAATGGCATTCTCGATTCCGAAGATGAAGAGGAGGATGAGAGCGACGCTACCGAGTCCGAAGCGTCCGACTCCTCTGATTCTGATTCTGATTCAGATGACGAGCTTGTGCAAGCGAGAAAGAAAAGAGGTCATGGTTTGAACCGTTTCGGACAAGCTTTCCAGGAAGTTGTGGAAGAGACTGGAGCGAGAGTGAGAATTGACAGCTTTGAGCACAGTGTCGTGGAAGTGAGGAAGGAAGACTTGGCCGGGTTCTTGGAGGCACTGAGTCTCAGGTCCGTGGTCGGATGAGCTATTGTTTGTTTTCTGTGGTGTTGCAAAGGCGTTAAAGCATACGGCGCATGGGTTTGCTCGAGGGCAGGTGGTGGTGCATGGTTGTCGTCACGACGGCAATCAGATCCGGATATCAGCTGGGACGAATAATAGGTGACTGCACTCATTGTTTGAAGGCGAAGCATAAGGTAGATTCATTCTCATAGCATACTTTTCATGACCACATCCATTGGGGTGCCCATACATACATTCCGCGCACCTGTTGCTTACTCGCAAACATAACTTCCCCAATCATCGACGTCGCCACCGATGTACCTTGCCGTCGCAGGCCACGCACAAAGCTTCCTCGTCCTTCCGCTCCCATCCGGCGGTCCGGAGCTCAGGACCTCATCAGGCTTATCGCCCCTCTCTACCCACTGCACCATCTTCGCCACCGTGTGGTACGTCGCCGGCACTTGCGGATAGTACGATGCAGCGCCACAGTGCCCTCCGCCAGGTACCATGAATAAATTCACCCAATCGCTGATATCCCCTCCTGTCGTCACGTTGCGGATCTGCTCCAAGTGCTCGATCGGCCAAGTCGCGGCGTTGAAAGGATCCGCCCATCCCTGGTAGATGAGTAATTTCCCACCACTGTTCTTGAAAGTGCTGAGGTCCGGGTCGATAGCATCGATCAGGGCTCCGATGCGGGCGTCTAGCTCTGCGACGTCTGAAGCCCAGTTGAAATCGGACGCGTTGTAGGAGAGGTTGTTGTAGACTGCGTTCTGGAGAATCGGCACGCTGAATGCCTCGGAGAGGTCGCCTTGCTGCAGCGCCCATTCGATTTCAGAGCCGGGGGTGAAGCCTGGGTAGAGTTGGGCGTTGGTTTCGGAGTTGACGGGTCCGGCGTAGATGGCTTTGGCGGCGGCGAGTTCGGGGGCGGTGAGGCAGGTTGAGGTGTTTGAGGAGGTTGAGGAGTTGCAGGCTAGGGTGGAGATGTCGAAGGTGCATGTCAGAGGGTTTTCGAGGACGCGGTCGGGGACGGCGTCGTTTTGGTCGCAGGCGTTGAGGACGGCGTGCGTGGTTAGGTTGAGTTTTGCTTGGGGGAGTTTGCTTGCGTTGTTCTGGTGCAGATGTTAGTAAAGGTGTGGTAAGAGTGTTTCGTTGGCTGGTTTTACTGCGGTGTGCTGTGCGTTCCACAAGAAGCTCAACGCTAGGTGAGAGTACCAGTTTCCTGGGCATCCGGCGACGATGCCATCGAAGAGATCTGGATGATATTGTGCAAGTGCCATTCCTTGCGCTCCTCCAGTCGAGCAACCGGTGTAGAACGAATAGTTCGCATCCTTCCCGTAGTATGCCGCAGTCAGCGCTTTTGCGGCCGGCGTGAACAAGCTTATGGCATCGTGAATCCAAGCATCGATCTGTTCCTTGTCGTGCAGATATGGCAAATACACGCCCGCTTCACCACTGCCGCCATTGTTATCAGAAGCCCGATGTCCAGCGTTTCCTCCCGCCACGGCAAAACCCATCCCGGAGTTCAGCTGTGTCAACATGCCGGCGTAGTCGATCGTCCCAGCCATTCCTCCATTGCCGACAGCCAAGAACCGGTCATTGTACTGCAGACGATCTGGTAGCCAGGTGGCGGCTATGAGGGTGTTACTGCCACTTCCATAGGATACAGACGTGTAGATTTCGCAGAAAGAGACGTTGTTGAAGGCGTTGGAGACATTCAGGGAGTGGATGGGGTAGTAAGTGGCATTCAGAAGCGTAGCATTGTAGCTATTGAGATCCAGAGATTTCGCGAAGGTGCTGCATTCTGGTGTCTCGTAAGGGAGGACTATTGCGGCCGCTAGAGGCAAGACGACGCTAAGTGAAATGAGATTTTGCATATTGTGGAAGTAACAAGTCAAGCCTTTCGATTTCAAGTATTGCCAGGATGGCAAACAGGCTTCTTATATACAGCGTCGGCAAATGCAATGGGGCCCACAATGCATGGTCTACCCAGTTTGCGAAGCTCTCCCTAACACGAATTGGTTGGGTTTTCTACATTTTCAAGTGCCGCACCGGCCGTGCGATCGTCGTATGTATCAAGAGTCATGACACGAGAAAAAAGATACCGGGGTGTTGTACAGGGAGGAGATGGTCGCGTGGCACCGTCGTCATTGCCGGCTCCACTTCTCCAGCCTTTCTCCGCATCCATCTGCTGTCGGCGCCGATGACCGGAGCAAGGAAGTAGGTATTTCGTAGCATTTGATGTTGTTCCGAGGTACCATGATCATTATTGAACATTTGATGGTGAGTGTTGCGCTCGCTACATCACTCGCCGAATCGACGCGGCCGCTCTTGCAATAACTCCATTGCTTGCAACAATCTCCTGGTAGAATATTGACAGCGTGGTGATATTTGAACTTAGCATTTGAAGTTGTCTAGATGTTTTGTTCTGCGGAAATTGGTAGAATTGGATACGCTGTGAAGTCATGCTACCGCCGAGCTAGCAACGCATGTGAATGCCATTGTGGTGTGCAGAAGGGCTTTGGCTTTTAAGGTATTCTCGCAGCCAAACTGGTCCTTTCATCCCAAATCCAGACCCCATGCGCTCGAAACGTAATATTCGTACCGCGCAAGCACTGGCTTCGAAATCTGGATCCGTTTGCGAATACAACTTCGAACGGCCTCACCCGTGAACCAGCATGTCGACTGCCCATGATCACTTGATATTGCATGGAATGCTTTGGTCTCTTAGTGTTTCGTGCAAGACAAGCATCTGCGTAGGTTCGAGGTGCCGCACACTTGGTGCTTGGTAGTAGCTTGGCTGTATGGGCAAGTATGGTCGAAGATGTCGCAGCAGTGGCAAGGCAAGCATTTTTGCCCATCAGGCCTGATTGGCAATGCCTCCAGACGTGCTGAATTTGAAGGAAGAGAGTTCAGGACAAGCGACAAGGTGGTCTGTCGGAATGAGCTGAGTGTAAGCATGGTCCAACAACGAGACATCATCTGTCACGATGGACAGCGTGCATCGAATTAGGAATGTGGTTGTGTTTCTCCAGTACGCATGTCTTTTCAGTCGCCCCACAGGATATGCGATACCGGTGTGCGTGTTCCTTCATTGTCTTGCTTTTCCAGGTCCGCGACCATGCCTGGTGTAAACAGAAATGTTGCACAGATGAACATCTTCATACCGAATGCGAGAAAGAACGTCCAGGTCGTGTCGTATGCATTCAGTGCACTTCCAGCGAAACAACCAGCGAGGTATGCGATAACGAAGAGTATGCGGCGGTCACGCGCATGATTCTTCCCATGAAAGATGCGCGGGTCTCCAAGGGTAGAGATCTGAAGAGAACAGTAAATACGTTGCACAAGTATAAGGTGGAATTTGTATCAAAGCTTACGACTGCGCCAGTGATCATTGTTGTGTTCAGTTCGGCCAAGCCAACGCCAATTGCAAGGCTGACTTGTCCTGCTTGTGCGAAAGATAGTAATCCCACAATCGCGAGCGCACGAGGACCTGTTTCTTCACCTGGTACGCCTGACCGCTCTACTAGTGCTACGACGAGCACCAGCATTGCCTGGAAAAATGTTGTGAGGAGCAGCCATGATCGTCTTCGCGTTCGAACTCGATGCGCGAGCTGGCCAAAGATGAAGCTACCGATGATGAACCTGTAAATGACCAATCAGTGGCCGAACCCGAAACCAAATCCGGGAGATAGTGACGGCTGACGTACGTGCTGATCGATACAGCAATCGTTTGCTCGATTTTGAATGCAAGGTTTTCTTTACTGAATATGTAGATGGCGATGAAAAGGAAGTTGCCTGCGTGATGTGGTTAGCATAATCTTCTTCCATGGGGATTCTATAACTAACACACCTGTCTGCTTTGTGGTGAAGACGTGGTAGGTAGTGAAGGTTACTGAATCCAGTACACCCGTAATGACGGTCATCTATCGTTGACATCGTTAGCCAAATGCATACTGCGGGCCATCAATTGGATCGTGGGGGTGTGAGCGCGTAGAAAACATACTAAAATATCATCAGTGGAGCCCAAGCGTATGGTTCGACCGACTTACCAAATAGCAGTTGCGATTCCAGCCACCAGTCGCTTGCGACGTCTTGCGCAAACAGCAGTCTCAAGGCTCCGGGTTTGGGCTTGCTCGCCAGGATACGTGCTCCACTCGAACGACGAGAGGATGTTGCAGATGAGGATGAACGGGCGGATCTTTCTCTTTCCGCCAGATCATCTATGCTGGCGACCTGGGGAGGTATATCAATGATGGCAGGCTGCGCCATTTATAATCAAATGGCGCCAGTAGATGCTGTCGTGTTCGAGAAACGAAGTGAGAGTAGAGGACTGAGATATCCGGCTACTGGCGAAGTAGCCAGTTTTGATGGAACCCAGGAAGTGTCCTATGAAGACGTAGGACGCACGAACATTTTGAGCTAGTTCATGTCTGAGATATTAACCACGACGACGGACAATCTCCTGTGGAGACTGTCTCCGCGCCGTTAATCGTGATCCTCGAATCACAGCCCATCTATGCTACGTCGTCGAAGGAGGCCTGAAGCGCGCACATACGGTACAGCCTCTCAGACCATGGGGCTTGGGGTGTTTGGTGGGCCAGTTTCAAACGCCGCTGCTGCGAAAGCACGATGTGCCCTTCGGTAGACCGATTACTCGTGAAACTTCAGCGATCATCATTCAACAGCCTAAGCACTGTTATTGAGTTTGTGGTCATGTCGTGCATGATCAGATAACATGCAAATACTGGCCAGAGAGAAGCAAGGCCGAAGGACGACCGATTCCAGATCGACCGGCCCGAAGGGGCCACAGCCCGTCCGCGACACGTCGCTTATCTGTCGCTCCCGTTGTCGACGACTTCATGCGCCTCAACAACATCTGTTCTCCAGTTCCAATACGCGTTCTCCCTTTAGTCCATGCCAGCGTCATGCCAAGCACTTGACGCAAGAAAATCTTTCACTGTCGACTGCGATACGTGGCTGTATGAGACTAGTGAGCTGAAGAACGTGGGATTCTCGACCTCGTCAAACATCTTATCGCCATCCAGCCGGACAAGGGGTGAACGTTGTCTCGGTATCGAAACATCTTGGCGGTGGATGAGTTTGTGATGCGGTCGGATGAGTGGAGGATTCGGTGAATCCTAAAAGGATCGTCTGGTTCCACAAATGACGACGTTTGAGCCACGAACATTCTTACGTAGACGACTTGGCATATTGTGACACGTGCTCAGGGCTTCATCTCACACCATGACACACAGAGGTCGCCTTATCCATGAACTCAGCACAGGGCACCTTGGAGACGACTGTTACTTATAATTCCTTATCAAGTTTATTTAAAGCAACCAGTGCCTTTGGCCTTGCAAGCACTATCCCGCACCACTCTACTCTCGTTGAGTCGCCTAGGCCTGTACACCTTTCTCCTCATCCGAGGTAACCTTCGTCTGTGTCTTGCCGTGCATGCCAGCTGCGACATAGTCGGCAGTACTCTCATCGTTCTCGGTTGTAAAGAATGACAAGATAAGAGCAGATCCAGAGAACGCCAAAGATACGAAGAACACAGTCCGAGCGGCTTGTTTGAAGGCCACTCTATACGGCTCTTGTATAGCCTCTCTGATGGTATCTGTGATGCCTGGCACAGCATCATAAGACCCGGATCCTCGCGCTGCAGCAGCCAAAGCTGTGAGCGAACTGGCAGGAAGTCCAAGCCCTAATGCAACTGGGTTAATGTTAGGTCCCACTGTCTGGTTAAGTCGGTTGCTAAGAGTTGCCGTGTAAATAGCGAGGGAGATGGCAGACACGAAGTTGCGTGTGCTGCCACTGAGACCTCCACCCTGTCCGATCTCCTCTTGTGAGCGCAGGGGGAACGTGGAAGTTGTGATTGACACTGACTCGACGATGCCCATTGCGTAGCAGCCGACAATCAGGAGTCCCATAGTGAGCTGACGGTCGTCTATATTGGCCGCACAGGCTGTCAGGCAAGCGACACCAACGATGGATCCTCCGATCATCGCATACTTCGGGCCCGTAAACCAGACGATGGGGCCGTGGCACATCTGGGCGAACACGAAGGACATGGGAGCCAGACCTGCAAGAGTTCCGATGTCGTATTCGCTGATTTCTCCACGCCCATAGTAAATAACGGTGACGATTTGCGGGAACACGATGGAAAAGCCGTAGTACACGCCGGCAGCGATACCAGTGTTCCAAGCCGCGGACTGGAAGCGGATGTTCTTGAAGAGGTGCAGCGGAAGGTATGTATCCCGACCTCGCTTGTGGATGAAGATTTCGTAAGCGGGCAAAATTCCGAACAGCGTAATGAAGCCAACGATCATCGTGGCAATCACGTTCGCTGACTTCCACGGGTACCTCAATCATATGTTAGTAGTGACACTTTCATGATGCAGAAGCGGCTGACTTACAAGACGCCTCCCCAGTTCAACCCGAAAATAAAAATGGCAAGGCCTCCGCTGAACAGAGCAAGACCAATCCAGTCGAAGTGAAGGAACAAGTCTTTCGCCAATTTCTTGCGGTGCAACATGCTGAAGGTGGGTGGATCTACACGAAGACATTAACATCAGTGCAACTCACTAGCCCCATGTATGTGGATAAATACTTACGATAGAAGAAGTACCACGACAAAATGCTCGTGGCGTTGATGGCAATGAGGAAGTAGAAGCTAAGCGCATGTCAGCTTCATTCAATACAGCAAGTTACGAGTATACCCCTCACCAGTTACGCCATGTATTAGGATATGTCAAGAATGTATAAGCCACCCTAGCTGCAAGAGGGCTAGTCGGGGTAGTCATCAGGTAGCAGTAGGAGTTCGCAATATATCGCCATTTCATCGGAACAATCTCTGACACGACCCAGAAGAACGACTGCTGGAAGCCGACAGCGATACCGATGAAGACCTGGCTGACAATAAGAGTGTTCACATCCTGTGCAACAGCGCCGATGATGCTACCGATGAGTCCAATGATGCTACCGATGATGAAAAACCTTGTCGATCTCAGTCAGCTTGCGGAATTGCATGTAGTGCCTCAGAGGACCTTACCATCTCCTGCCAAAGATGTCGGACAGTTGGCCTACCATGAGGAACACAATAGCGCCAAGCACGATATTTGCTAGAGGTACCCAATAGATGTTGGGCGACGGGCCAATGTCCGCGTTGATCTCAGTCAAAATAGGCGCAATGAGACCGTAGCCTACACAGGAGTGTTAGCCAGTGTCGCATGATTGTGTCTTTCAAGGTAATTAGTTAATCACGTACCTCCAATACCACCCATGAATGCAACGCCAATTGCGAACATAGTGCCGATATAGTTGACAGACAACCAGTATCGCTTCTCGAACTTGTCGGCAGTACGGCCCATGGCCTCTTCTCCTCGATCATCTGTGTCACGATGTTCATGATGAATGCGCTCAATGCGATCGCTCTCGACTGAGCCAGATCTGTGCTCAACGTGAGCGACGTCGGGCTTGTCTGCGTGTTTCGTCATGGTTGCGAAGACGAAGGCGGATCAGAAGTGTAGCATACAATTACTTATGTCAAGTAAAGACCAACAAAGGATATTGAGACCTTGTTGAAAGTACAAGAGAAGATGACCTTCATGTCTTTCGCGACCGGTGGCGATCACTCACATATAACTCTACTCGGACGAAATGAATGATCGTAGAAATATTCTACGGCAATGCATAGCTGGCTCGCTCCGTCTATCCATAACACGTCGATCTTTGTTCCGAGCAAGCGGCTGATCGATTACGACGTCCCAAGTCTGCGGTAATCGGGTGCCAAAGATAACAGCATCTGAAGCAACTCGAAGCGCTGCGGGAATTAGCAATCCCCAGATCAGCCCATCACTTGTCTATCCCAACGGTCAATGCGGCAATAAAAAGGAATAGCTTTTGTCTCAATCTCAAAGAGCAACAGCGATAGGCGAGTGCGTGGGATTGACAACGCCCGAGTGGCTTCTTCAGAAAACGAATCACGAGGTTCCCCATCTCCGATCCACGCAAAGGCGCCATCAACAGTGCTCTATATCTCACTAAAGACCTCGACCACAGATACCAAGGTACATCTACACCTGCGAGGTCTCGAAGTTTAAATCAGACCCTGTGGGGCCCCGCACAGTCGACTGCGTGGATGGACCTGAGGTCTAGAATTGCCTTCATCCTTCCACCTATTGTATATCGAATCCCCGTCTCTATACCTTGACGAGTGAGGTTTACCGAGACCGTCGCACTATTTCCAGAATTTCGGAGCGATATTCCCATTCGGGACCATGGCGCAGCACACACGTCCGGAAATAAGTGAGGTACACAGCACAGTACCTTAACGGCGGACCACTATTTGTGGTATTTTGTGGTCGAGATCAACATGCATACAAAACGAGCGGGGTAGCATTGTATCAGGAAACGCTATCAAAGCGAGACGTGCGATTTGTGTTGACGAAGATCGGAGTCGTAGCTTAGGTCGGAGCTCTCAAGAGATTGCGGCCAGCCGGAATACGCATACCTCGCGCGAGAATATATATGGATCCCATGGACAAAAGACCCTGAGGCCGTAGTCTGATCAATACCACAAAGACTACATCTTTATCTGTGTACGACTTCTCACGCACGAGTGAAACAATTGAATTGCAACCATGACGGATAGCTTTGACTATGTGATTGCTGGGTATACATCGCCATCCTCCTAATATCGCGTTGTACGACAGCTGATCAATCTTAGTGGTGGTACCTGCGGCCCTGTGGTCGCTGGACGTCTTTCTGAAGATCCTAACGTCACTGTCCTCGTCTTAGAGGCAGGCTCAGAGAGTGCACTTGTCGAAAATGTGCAGATGCCAGGAGCGTAAGTACTTAGCAGCATACCTGTGACTTGGACTTCACCTGACAAGAATATCATCAAAGCTGGACCAAATGCCACTACGGACCTCTTGACTGGAACATAGTATCGCCGCCACAGCCAGGTCTCAACGGCAAGGAATGTCGCCTTCCTAGAGGAAGGTTTTTGGGCGGAAGCAGCGGTTCCAATGGTACCATCTGTATTCGCGGTGTCAAGCAAGACTATGATGATTGGGGCTTCCCCGAATGGAGTGGCGAGGAGATGTACAGGGCGATGAAAAAGGTATCATACGGGTCCGCAGCTATCGAAAAGGCAGTCTGGCTGACAGTATATCAAAGGCAGAAGGTTTCCAGCCTCAGGATTGGTTCCCTCACAATCCGGACGCACATGGGACAAATGGTCCGCTTCACATCGAACCTGCACCGGTCTACCCGATCGCAGACTGCTTTTTTGAATCCTTCCAAGATAAGGGACTGCCTTATATTCCAGACATGTTCAGTTCCGGCGAGACCGCCAACGGATGCGGCCATGCAATGAGAAGCACTTCCAAGGGCTCCCGCACGACTGCAGCGGATTACATCACCAAAGACATGGAGAGATCCAACGTGACGATCATGTGCAATGTCACAGTCGACAAGGTCATCATCGAGCGTGGACCGAACAACTCCCTTCGAGCTACAGGCGTGGAGTATTTGGACAACAGCGGCAAGAGATACAAGGTTAAAGCCAACTACGAGGTCCTGCTTGCGGGCGGATCTTACAACTCCCCAAGTATGCTGCTCCGCTCTGGCATCGGCCCCAGGAAAGACCTCGAGAAGCTTAACATTCCTGTGTACGTCGACTTGCCAGGCGTGGGCAAGAACTTGCAGGATCATCAGCTCATATTCACCTACTATGAAGTTAACAAGCCTGGTCTCACGGATGACGAGCGGGTCAACCACGATCCCGATGCCTGGGAGAACGGTCTCAAAGAGTGGCAAGAGAAGAAGTCTGGCTGGCTGGCCACCTTCCCGTTCGGTGCGTTTGGCTTTGCTCGTTTGAGCGACAGGCTTGATCGGGACGTCCCAGAATGGCGTAAGCTGGAACGCGAAGAGGGACGTGACCCCATGGGTCTCACCGAGTCGCAGCCCAATTGCGAGTTCTTCAACACTGTGTGCTACGGTGGACCACCAGAATACACCGATTTCCCCAAGCCTGGAGAGTACGCTCTCGCTATGTGCGTCTTCCTATGCGGCCAGAGGTCGCGCGGATATGTGACTATCAAGTCGACCGATCCGTTCGAGCCTCCTTTCGTCGATCCGTGTTACCTCTCAGACAGGCGAGACTTGCTCATGCTGTCCGAAGGTGTACGCTGGGCTAACGAGGTCGTAATGGAGGGCAAGGGCACCAAAGATGTGATCGCAGGCTCCTGGCCACGCGGTGCAACCCACCACAAGAACAAGACGAACGAAGACTGGCACGAGCATGTCAAGAAGTACGCGTCCACATCCTACCACCCTGGTGGGACCTGCAAGCTAGGCCAGGACGATGATCCGCTTGCTGTGGTCGATAAGTACCTGCGAGTCCGTGGCGTTAAGGGTTTGCGCGTTGTTGACTGCAGCATCATGCCGCTATTGATGAGTGGTCACACTCAGATGCCTGCATACGGCATCGCGGAGAAGGCAGCTGAATACATCATGCAGCACAATAACCACAAGAGTGCTGGGGAGTACAAGGGTAAGTCGAGTTTTCAGCAGGGCGCACGTCTGTAGTTCCAAATATGCTCTAGTTGCAGCGAATGTAATGGTACGGATCAATTATCGCTCAATGATATCTACAATGACGCGTGTGTAAATTGGCATAGGTCTTTATGGCAAGGCCTTACATGTTATTATTTGGTACATATCCCACTTATGAAATCAGGTCAAACTTACCACACTTATCTACATGAGATTTTGGCATGAACAGGGCAGTCACAGTAGTGGTACGGATTTTGCGCATTCATGTTTTCATATTCGTAAGTTTATCGTATCTACAGCTTTGGCTTCGCCTGAGAGGGAGGAACCATATCAAGCCAAGAGAAGTCCTGGAACACGATCAGTACCATGCCTGCAATGGCAGAACTGAAAAATACTCACCATGGGTAGATCAGATTGTGAGTTGATAATAACATTGATTACCACAGGCACTCGGGCGCTGTATCCTTTTTCTGTAGCCTCCTTCAGCTCTTCCGGAGTACGAGCCTCAAGGCCAATGCCACCCGCCATCTCGGCGATTTTGTGGTAGTTGGTCTGGTAGCCAAGTGACCACGCGGTGAGACCCTTTCCTTCTGTGGTACTCCCAGCAATGGTGTTTTTACGGCGCTGATCATACTGTTCGGCGGAGTCGGTGTCGCCACGGTAAAGACCGTTGTTGTTCATGATGAAGATCAAAACATCCATGTCATATCGCGCCATTGTCTCCACTTCCATGCCCGAGAAGCCAAAAGCGCTGTCTCCTTCTATGCAGACAATTTTCTTGCGCTCAGCTTTGCCTGCAACTCCTTCGGCGCGAGGGAAGTTGTATGCAGCGTATGCGGCAACGGCATAACCCAGACCGACACCCATGGTGGCATAAGTGCCCGCATCAAGTCTAGTACGTGGATGCTCCATCGTGAAGATCGAACGAGAGATGTCCATGGCGTTAGCGCCCTCTGAAATGTAGACGATATCGCCGTCTTCAGGGACCGAGAGCCTATCAAGTGTGCTCTTGATGATATCGAATGCTTGTTCGAACATCATTGGCGACTTGACGACTGCAGCCTTCTTGGCTGCTTTTTTCTTGTTGTTTGCCTGCGCTGCATCAAGGTTCTGGAGGAACGCGCTCTCTTGGCCCTGCCATTGCCAGTCTCCGAGGTGGATCAAAATCTGCTGGACCGTGGCACCGACATCGCCCAGAAGACTGAGAGCTGGGTCTCCGCCATTCTTTCCCAACTCATCGGCGCAGATGTCAACCTGTATGATCTTGACTGTGGCGCTCCATTTAGGTGGCAGACCGAAGGCAAGAATCCAGTTCAAGCGAGCGCCTAGTACGAGAACGACGTCGGCCTCCTTGAAAGCTGTCGAGCGTGCAGCCGAATAGTTATACGGACTAGAATCTGCAACGATGCCCTTACCCATGGGTGTAGGCACGAAGGGTATGTGAGTACTGTGGATCATACATTAGTGAGAAGCAAATACTCTCAGGCACCACTAGGGAATCATACCGTTCAATCAAAGCCCTGATGGGCTCTTCTGCGCGCGCAAACGCAGCCCCCTTACCCAGCACCACCAACGGTGCCTTCGCGTTCTTGAGCGCGTTCACCACATTGCGCAACTTGTTCTCAGGAGGGACAGATATCGGTACTTCGCTCAAAGGCAACAACGTTTGTCTTCCAACTTCGTATTTGCCCAGAATCAGGTTTGCTGGAAGGTCGACAAACGCTGGGCCTGGACGACCGAAGTACGCCGCACGATAAGCGTCCTTGATGAATTTGGGAATGACATCGGCAGAGGGAGGTCGCACAGCCAATTTCGCATGAGGTGTCAAAAGCGAGATGGCATCGACGTCCTGGAAAGCTGCCTTCCCGGCATTGTGTGTTTCTGTAGCGCCACTCAATACGAGAAGTGGCCAGGAGTTGGCTGCAGCGTGAGGGATCTATACATGGGTTACTATGGCTCATTTCAAGCAATCGACGGCCCTGAACAATGTTCTACCTACTCCAGCCATAACATGGAGGACACCGGGACCGCCCACTGAGATGCAGACTCCCGGTTTGCCCGTCAGATAGCCATATGCGGTTGCTGCGTAGGCAGCTGCCTGTTCATTTCGGAAACTGACAAAGCGGATTCCTAGATTCAAGCCTTCTTGTCCAATGTCGGTGACAGGAAGACCTGGGACACCAAATATTACCTGGACGCCGAGGTCGTGCAGTGCTCGAGCGATGATTTGTGCTCCGGTGGACATCGTTGCGGGTGATGTGTCGTTCGTGATGGATAGACTCCCGTACCAGTGGCTACTAGGTGTTGATACTACAGTCGATTCATTTCACCTTCAATGGGAGCATATGACAGCTTGGGGTTATGCCCGCCGTGGATCGTTGCCGGAACTGACCATCTCGGAACCGCCTCCCCTGAAGCTCAGAACGCAAGCGACGACAGTGGCGTCCGGTCGAGGGGAAACCACGTGCAGAGGCGGTATGCAGGGACGATTGCATACCCCGGGCACATGTTGATGTTATTTCCGACGGAACTGTCTCTCGAGAAGGATTACGAAGATCTCGGAAGGTCGAAACCTACCCCGCCGAAAATCCACGACTTGGCGAAGCATCGATATCTGCATCAGGGATGCGTAAGCGCTTAGACTTGCAAGGGAAGACGATGCAGGTCAACCCATCAAACGTCTAGATCTGTGATCGGAACGGAAGCTGGTAGATGGCTGCAACTTCCAAGATCTGGATTCTATACAACATACTCAAAGCAGACTCTTGACAACATTCCGCAGGTCCGGCTTCGAGACCTTCCCACTGGCTGTCTTGGGCCATTCGTTAGGGATCTTTCCACCATCACCTTGTCCAAGCCACCAGAAGTAGCGAGGCGCTTTGAACCTCGCGAGTTTTTCCCGTACGAATGCTCGCAGTTCATCATCGCTAGGCTTTGTGAAGCCCTCCTTCAGCTCTAAGAACGCCCCCAGTTCTTCTCCGTATCTCTCGTCGGGTACTCCAATGATCTGTGCTTGCACCACAGCTTCGTGCTCGATAAGCCTGTCTTCAATTTCCATCGGCGCGATATTCTCGCCACCACGGATGACCAAATCTTTGATACGACCTGTGATGATGAAGTAGCCTTCTGCGTCGAACTTGCCTTCATCACCAGTGTGCATCCACACACGTAGACTGCCGTCGTCGAGGGCTCCTACGCCGCCTGGCTCAAGATCCTCCTCGTGCTGACGTAGAGCCTCCTCGGTCTTCTTCTTGTGGTGCAGATACTCTGACATCTGGCCATAGCCGCTGACAACAAATTCGCCTTTTTCGCCCCATGGCACCACTTTGCCAGAATTAGGCTCAACGACCTTTGCGACAAAATTCGGGAACAGCCTGCCAGCTGTCGTAGTCCGTTTTTCGAACGTGTCTGTTTCGTGCATCATCGTTGCAAAAGAGCTGAGCTCTGTCATGCCCCAGCAGGTGTACAGGCGTGGTAGTGGGAATGCAGTTGTGATGCGCTTTAGCAACTCTGGTGGCATTGCAGCTCCAGCGATGATGCCGAATTTGATGGTCGATCGGTCCGTCTTGCTGAATGAGGCGTGGTTCATCTCGGTGATGAACATAGTAGGCACTCCATAAATGGCGGTGCATTTGTACTTCTCTATACAAAGCAGCGTCTTTTCCGCGTTGAAAATCTCGTGTGGTAAGACGAGAGCGGATCCGGCAACGGCGCTGGAGCTTATGCCTACGATCATTCCGAATGAATGGAAAAGCGGCACGGGGAGACAGATGACATCTCCAGCCGTCATCCGAGTTTGCTGCCATATGTTTCGGCCGCAATTCATGATGTTGTAATGGGAAAGCGCCACTGGCTTGGGAAGTCCAGTACTGCCTGACGTGAACTGGACATTGACCATGTCATGCGGTGAAACTTGAGTTTGAGGTAGTGCTGCCTTATCGAGCGATGGGTATGGTGCGAGGTAGTCTTCGTAAGCTACAGATCGTGCAAGCGGTCCAGAGAGGTGGTATTTGTGCTCGATATCATCCATGATCACAAATCGTTTAATCGAAGGGACTTCTTCTGCAATCTTAGGCAGCACTTTGGTATTGTCGTAGAAGGTAAAGCCGGGGGAAGCAACCATGATCTTCGGATCTGTTATCGCCTGTCAGTCAAATTACATCCCTTTACACTTAGGTTTGATAGCTAGCAACTCACTGACGACCTTCAAAAGAGCCAGCATCTCCGATTCCGCATACGCGTAATTTAGCATGACCAGCGCGGCTCCTAACCTGGCACACGCAAAGAAGGTCTCAAAATACTCAGTCCTGCTTCCAAGAGAGATGGCAACAAGACTGCCCTTGCCAACGCCATCTCCTGCCAGGGCGCGAGCCAGTTGGATGCTTCGATCGCTCAGCTGTCGCCACGAGAGTTTCTTGTCTTGCGGATGTGAGATTACAGCAGTATGGTCGCCTCTGACTTCTACGTGGTAGTCGAGCAGTTCACCGAAGGTCATCGTGAGTGGTACTGGGGTTGCCGGCCCATAGACAATGGATGGCTGGGTTCCATTGTCCGATCGCTTCATATCGGTTGCCATCTTGGATCGTGTGAAAGTGTCGTTCTTGCAATCGTTGCTTCGATGTACTCTGATGTTGCTGCAGGATGATTTGAGCTAATGTCTCTGCCTGGGAGTCGTTTCACCGCTACTGAGGTGTATCGTGGCGGTCTAGATTCGGACGATATCGCTCGACAACACCCGAAGATACAATATCAATATTCGCAGAACTTCTACGCCATATCTTGTTGGCTTGATCTAGATTCTGAGGCATTGATCGCTCGCCTGTGGACAGCCTGACGTCAACCCCCGGGTGGGTATCTCCAAGCGCATCAGATACAAATCAGTAGTCAGTGCCACAAGGCGGGGTAAGGGATTACCTGTCGATAAGTGTATGACATGCATGAGGTCTAGAAATGATCAGCCCTGGCGCGGGAATAAATTGGGTTTATGGTGGCATGGCGGGGGACCAGCATAAGGTTTCAGTAATATCGCAGTTCGAGCGATGATCAACACCCGATCAGCGAGACAGCTTTGACCCTGCTGAGAATCGGTGACGACGCACCTGACATTTGTTTTGTGACGATCACGATGTTTTCGTGTTACTCAGTGAAGACACCAACCTGGCAAACGACCCATACGGCTTCAAGCCTCGAAAAAATGTCCGCATCGCAAGTCCACATAGCAGGTGTCGGGATATCGTTCTCTTCACGACAAGATCTTACCAATGGTGCCATTGAAGCTGGCGCAAGAGCCTTGCTTGATGCAGGCATCACATATGCGAAAGTACAGCTGAGTGTAGCCGGTTCACTTGACGAATTTCAAGCACGCATACCTCGAGAATGCTTCAAAGCATTTGGCAGGCAGAAAGCACCAATTTGTTCGATGGATAGTCATTCTGCTCTGCACATATTAGCAGAGTACGTACGAACCGGACAGACGAACTGCGCAATGCTTGTTGGGCTTGACAAAGTAAGACATGAGACAGCCCTCGTTGTACAACCAAGCTGACGGGTCAAACAGGGAGCTGCAGACCGACATGGCGATAGCGCAAATGTATTGACCCAGATACACCCGATAGTGGCCAATGGCCTTATGTGAAAAGATCGCTGACGTGAACTAGATCGCCACAATTGCTATCATCCTCGTTTCTGAGCGATTCCTCGTCTCGCACGCGTTTTTAAAAGACTCAGCCGTGCACGTCAAGGCTTGCACGTTGACAGCAGCAAGGCAAGATGCCCGATTGTCAGTCGACGCCGCGCTACGGCAGGCCGGAGTAGGATCAGGAGATATTCAGCTGGTGGATGCACAAGGATCAACTCCAACAGCCGACAAGAACGGGCTGTTGCGCAACGCCAATGTGCAGCAGCCTTCGAGGCCGTTAGCACCCCTGAAGGATCTTAGCACAACCGGTCTAGCTAGTTTGTGCGGAAATGGTGAGTTTCTGAAGAACAAAGCGCCGGAGAGAACTACGCTGATTTGACCTGGCATAGTCTGGCGGCTGCGTGGTTGGATTCCCGGGCAGAACAGCCAACTGCAAAACATTTTGCAGCACACCTTATCATACGAAGGTCAGGCTGTGACGATAGTGCTGAGTCGCTCAGATGGACAGTCCGCGCCCAAGTATCAAGACATTCAGCACCTGCGCGATGGCCGAGAACGGCTTGGTTATAATCCTGCGACAGAGGCAATACAAGAGATTGGATGGAGAATGGAAGGTGTGGTGTCCAGAGAGGGAGATAGGATGACCACTTCAGGAGGCGGAGAGCTCCAGCTTACCAGACGCAGTGGCGATCGCGCAGCGTTAGCGAGGCTGTAGAGTAGTGTGAAGTCGTTGGATATATGATGGTCTCTAGCGGTCATAGTCGCGACGGTTATTGTTGATGGAAATTGGTTTGCGAAGGAGCAGTAAATAGTGATGGCAATCTCACGGGCCGCGCGCCGCCTGCCTCAGCCAATCCTGCACGTCTCAAAAGTGGACCCAAGATCCGGGTACGCGGTAGCAAGGTCCACGAAATAAACATTTCCATTATTTTGTGAACGTCAAGGCATGTCTTTACCGTCCTCATTTCAACTGTCCGCTAAAAGCCTGGTGACAGTATGTTGAGGTCGACATGGCGGACAGCGCTATTGACGATCGTACTCCTGGCCATTCTAGGATTGTATAATGTTTCAAGCCGTCGCAGAAACCGCATAGCAGAGAGGCTCAGACTTGACAGTGAGTACCTCGCATGGGACTGGAGGGATACGCCAGAAGAGATCGTCTGCCAAACAAAGTCCACAGCAGACCCGGCAAATCACATTCCTCGAACAGTCCACTTCATACTCATCGCCGAGCACGACAAGCAGGCAGAGCTGGAATTCTACCAGTACCTCGCAATCAAGGCCGCTTTGCTACGCATTCAACCCAACAGCCTCAAAATTCACTCGTACTCGATGAATGAGTCGAATCATTGGTGGCAACTCGTTAAAAATGCAGTGACTCTGGTCATTCACGAGCCGCATCAAACACTCCGAACGGTGGACGGCCGCGTCCATAAATTAAGGCTGCCCCATCAAACCGATGTCTTGCGACTTCAGATATTGCACCAAGAAGGTGGCATATATCTTGACACCGACGTTTATGCGCTCCAGTCATTCTCACCACTACTGCAATCGCCAAAGGATCTACTCATGGGCCACGAAGGTGGCAATCGGAGCGGTGTTGGAAACGCCGTCATCGTCGCAAGACCTGGCAGTCCGTTCATCGCCAAATGGCTCGCAAGTTACAGTGAAAGCTTCGACAATCGGCCACAGATGTGGAACCACCATTCCGTCAAGGTACCAGCGCAGCTGGCTGTCCAGTATCCCGAAGACATCTGCAAGCTATCGCCTTCTACTTTCTTTTGGCCAACCTGGAGTTCTGAGCATATCAATGCAATGCACTCACATCTTGTCGAGGAAGAAGCGATGGCGCTGAAACGTAACATGACGTCGTACAGCGGCGCGATGTATGCCAATCAACTGGCGTATCACGCTTGGGGGAACATTGCTCGTGTGCGATTCTTGAGCCCGTTGACGCCGGAGAGCCTTTTTAGCTTACAGACGAGGTTCAACATTCTTTTACGTGACGTATACCTGGCTAAAGTGTGAAGCCGCAGGTGTACCAATAGAGAAAGGAAAATATATCGTCGAGACAGTCGGCAAAAGAGCAAAAGAAGATTCCGAATCGGGGAATTGAACCCCGGCCTTGTCGGAACTGATCATCTTTCGATGATTGAGAGCGACAAATCCTAGCCACTAGACCAATTCGGATGATTGAACAAACAACGATGTCGTTGATTGTTCAGTGGGTGTTATCGTAAATTTTACGATTATGTTCAACAACTTTTCCAGAAACGAAAATGTATATCGAAACCCCTGTCCCTTTCACTTACACTTACACTTCTGAACAAATCGGGAAAGCGGCGCGATCTTACCTGCCAAAATCGACATTTAGCACCACAATAACTGATTACGACACCTGCGGTGCCACCAACGATCTAGGGCAACAGGTCATAGAGGAATTGTGCTTGTTCCGTGGAGTCACGATGATTGAGGCAAAACTTCACATTGGACTCAAGACTTGTCACGTGTGAGTTTCAGACGCGCTGTCTTCAAGCCTGAGATCTTGTGAGGAGTTTCACAAGTCCCTAGCAGTCACCGACCGCGCTGCGATTGACAAGGTGCAAGAAAAGGAAATGGTCCGTACCAGATCAGCACAAGATTTCGTACACAACGATGTGCTACTGATCGTGCGCAGATGGAGTCCGAGGCTCGGCTGGGACATATCTCCAATTCATCAACGCTCAGATTTTCAGAGACAAGGTCGTACTTTCTTGCCAACACTCACTTGCATAATGCCCGCAACTTTTGATGACCAGTGAGGGGAACCTCTCATTCGGATGTAATTTCACCGAATAGCGGAACCTTCGACGTGCACCCCAAACATCCACTACCAATCTGATTGGCGGAACATCCAAAGAACGCAATACCAAGGAATCAAGAATACCACTTCATAATGCACTCTATATTGTATGGAAAGCCAGATCGACATAACACCACCGTAGTACTGACAGCTACACAACCCAACTAAATACCTGACAACATCCACATCATGGACCTCCTACCACTTCAAGTTGACCTCCAACCTAACACAACATGAAGCTCTCCCACCTCCTCACGCCCCTCCTAGCAACATCAGTAACAGCCTTCCCATCTCGCCCGAAAGGCAAACCAGCCTACTTCGTCCTCGCCGGCGACTCGACCACCGCTCCCAACGGCGGCTGGGGCGATGGTTTCCTAAACACCACTCTCCGCTCCCCAGCAAGCGGCATCAATCTAGGCCATAGCGGCGCAACAACAGTATCCTTCCGCGAAGGCGGCGACTGGGCAGCAGTCCTCGAACAAGTCAAAACGCACACTGAGACGCACGATGTGTTTGTGACGATCCAGGTTAGTCGGAAATCAACCAATCATCGCAATGATGTCCAAAAGAAAAAGAGAAAGAAAAGAAAAGAAATCAGGCAGACAGAAAGTCAGAACCCAATGAATGACTGATATATACGACCTCCAGTTCGGCCACAACGACCAAAAACCCGCCAAAAACATCTCCCTCCCCGCCTTCACCACCAACCTGCACACCTTCGCCACAGAGATTCTCTCCCTCCACGCAACCCCGATCCTCGTCTCCTCCCTGACCCGCCGCTCCTTCAACAACTCCCTCACACCCCCACGTGTGATCGAAAACCTCTCCGCCGAGCGCAACGCCACCCTCACAGTAGCCAAATCTCTGGAAGGAGCACGCTTCATCGATCTTAACCGGGCCAGCACAGATTATGTCAACGCCATTGGGCCGGATGCGAGCTGGAAGTATAATTATTTGCCTGATGATAGGACGCATCTTAACGACTGGGGCAGTGTGGTTTTTGGGAGGTTGGTGAGCGATTTGTTGGTGGGGAAGTATAGGGATATTGGGGTGTGGACGAGGGCAAATGAGACGTTGTCGAGGGCGTTGAGGGAGGGGGTGCCTGCTTGAGGTTTGAAATGGGTTCTGGAAAGGGATTTGAGCGAGGAGATTAGGCATTTGGGTCTGTTGGAGAAAAGTGTATTGAAGCTCATTATGCTTACAATGATAGTGGTCGTGCCGCCGCTTAGTTGTAAAAAGGAAAAGAAAAGCAGAAATGCTAATTCAACGAATGAATCTATGTATGTGACATGCGAATGATAGCAAAAAAGAAAACGAATCGTGTCTATTAGCAACGCCCATCATCACGCCATCCTACTCTTTCACATTAAAGTAAGTGTTCGTAGCCAAGCAGACGACCATAACAAGGAAGCCGTAGGCAGCTAGTGCCAGACTCGCTTTGCGGAGCATGTCTCTCCGCCATTGGCGGCCTTTCATCTTCTGACTCCAAGCGGAACGCCATGAGCTTTGCACTTCTGTTGATGAGCTACCTTCGTCGCCATCGTCAGAGGAGCCGTCATATTCTTCGTCGTCGTTGCCTTTCATGAGGCGTTGGTGGTGGGGAGAATCAGGATCGCTGATCTTGTAGTAGAATAAACCGGGCAGAATGAATGAAATGGAAGTTGAGCCGGTGGAGCCAACATAGGCGAGGACTTTGTCCAGACTGCTGACGCTCATGGCGGTGATGTATGAGAGGATTATAATTGCGGTTGTGATGACCGCAAAACGGACGTCGGACATGTCTTCCGGCTTTGGGCGGGAGGGCAGTTTATTGGGCAGAAGAGAGCTCCTGCTCGGGCTGCCACCTGCAGGCGTGAGCTCTTGGTTCCTGCGGCCGGTGGGTCGCCACCTTGAGACGGCGTCAACACTGGCGCGGCAGGGGTGGACCTGGAGAGGGTAAGAGAACATGACCAGGACGACGATTGCGGCGCGGCCAATAGTGCTGGCAACTGAAGGCGTGTACTGAGAAACAATGTTGCCGACGACATTGTCGCCGAATGACAAGTAGCCAGTAATAGCGACGAGCACGTAGATGCTAGCCGCGGTGCCGATGGATCCGGTGACGACGCCAGTGGTGCGAGTCGGGCGGTTGTCCTTGATTTCGTTTAAGATAGAGAACATCTGTAGAGTATAAGTTTGGTGCTGCTAGAAAAATATGGGACGGTGGCGACTCACGTTTTGGTGGCATGTGTATGCAAAAACAATAACAGGGAAAGATGCAAGAACCTGGACGGGTCCCTTCACATGGACAACATCAATGTTGCCGCGTGCAGGCGCGGTATCACCAGCAGCGAAGTGGTAGACCACAAGAATGACCAGATATCCAATGGAAACAAGCGCAACGACGGAGGTGTATTTCAGACTGTCGAGCCTGCGCAAGAACGAAAGTGGTATCACGATGAGCCTGCAACAACGTCAGCGGTATCCAGCAGCACCATCACGCACGATTCCACCCACATGAATGCAGTAACCCAGAAATGCCTGTCCACCAAATATGCCGCATTCCCAGGATGTCCAAAGCCCTGCACCACACCCGGCATGAGATCTCCAATGATGATCAAGTAGCTAATGCCCACACCGAAGCACTTGATAGCAATGGCCGTATCAAATATCACAGCCGCGTTAGGATATGTGATCTGACTGAGAGCAAAGAAGCTGGCCGAGCCACGATCCAGATATCTCGAACAGCGCGTCTGAAGATACAGGCCGAAGCCAGAGGCCAAGCCCGACCAGCAGATGACAATCACGCCGAGCACCATGCCCATGTTGGACATGGCATGAGGCATTGCGAGGACTCCGGCGCCGACAATGGTGTTGACCAGGTTGATGACGGAGGATATCCATGATGCACTGCCTGCGATACCGTTCTCTTTCCTGTGCGAGCGCCGGCGCGACGGATCTGTGGACTGTGGGCGTGAGGGCGCATGTTCGCTAGGCGCTGAATTTATGGCGGCGTATGAGGCCATGGTGTCGCGAGTGTGTGTGTTGTGGTCCGGCGCAAAAGGTTGGATGGCTGGGGAGTTTGCGACGGCGGCGGCTGCCTTTGCTACGGCATTGGTCGCGTGGGCGGGTGTTGTTTCGTTTCGCTTCGCTTCGTGAGAGGATGTTGGTCAGGCGATGGTGTTGCTGGCCTGCAGCCTTGATGTCGCGCGTGAGGAGTAGCGAGGAACAATTAAACGACAGGGGTGCCGTCGAGTGTGATTGTGCTCCTGTCGCAGATGATAATGGCTCATGTGCTTTGGTCACGTCTTACCCAACGCCAACACCCGCCAGACACTCAAACGGCCGGCAGAGTGGGCCAAGCGGGCCAAGCGGGCCAAGCGGAAGTCGAGAGCCGACAGCCGGAAGCACTTCCAACCCTTCTTCCACCACCCTAACCTCCATCCGACCAAGGAGACGTCACTTCAAGGGTTTGCGTGCTCGCTTGTTGATATTGACAATCTGTACCTGCAGGCGTGATACTCGCTCATTCTCACCCGCAGCCACACATGCAAAATCCGGTCACGACACCATGGCAGTGACAAACGACGCACCAGGCCACTCTCTTGATTCACTGGAAGCCCGCCTGCAAAGGATCAGCTACGCGCTAAACGGCGACCAGGAAATCGAGGATGCATCAACAACACCTAGATCCACGGACGGCACCGCCGCATCGCGTCTACGAAAATTGGAATTCCAAATGCAAACACTCGCCTCGAAATTTACAACCGTAGACCAGGTCCTCAAGCTCCAAGCACAGCACCCTCAAATCTTCAATCAAGCAAACGCCGCAGAGCCTAACGCCCTCTCTCTGCCCTCGCAAGCAGCGCTCGTGCTCTCTCATGCTCAGCTATATTCCCGGATCTCAGGCCAGCTGCAATCACTACAGGAAATCAGCGTGCCCGACCCAACATCTGCATCGAAGCTCCGAGAGCTACAGCCTAGGATTGACAGCGCAGCCGCGAAGCAGGAACAACAGGCGGCTGAGTTAGCAGAGCTGCGCACGCGAAGTGCTGCTGCCGTGGAACGATGGTATGAGACGGGGGTCTTGGGCATGGCAGAGCAGTGGGCAGAATGGGAAGAGCGCATGCGGGATGTGGAGATTGTGGTCAGGAGACTGGAAGCTGTGAAGAAGCGCGAAGAAGTGCTTGTCTGAACGGCTTGCAATAATCCGATCTCACTGCCTTGGAGAGTGTGAAGAAACACCTGTTTCATCTGCTCGGAATGGCCGTTTTCCCAACGCCGCGGCTCACTGATCGCCGGAAGGATAACCTTTCCCGGACTGGACACACCCTCCATCAAAAGAGCCCGCCATTCTCCAGCCAGCTCCACGACATCCTCGCCTCGTGCTCATCAAGCCAGCCAACAAGATTGACAACATCTTTGTACCAATGCTCAATCTTAAGCGCATCTCCGACCCTCAGCTCGCGCCTCAGCGATTCAACTCGGCACCATACGGTCCTGGCAAGGCGCCTCCTGAAGAACGTGCATTTCTCAATGACATCTGACCCATCGCGTTGCACAGGCACAAGAGTCGTTAGATCAGAAGCCAGCAAGATCGCATCATCAAAATTGAAGTCGAGCGTCCGAATCACACGACGCAGGCGACCGAGCTCGACGATCCGCTCTACCGGTGGCTGCTCTTCCAGGAGCTCCTTTAGCCGCACGTTTTTTCGCAGCAAAGCTGCAATAGCCTTCGGGAGATCCAACTCGGGCTCTGATGAAGCTTGGGAGGCAGAGCCACGAGTGTTTTCATGCGAATGCTGTTGTTGCTGAGCGCGGTGCGAGGCATGAGCCTTGTCGATGGCGCCCAGCGCGGCGGGTGAGGGACGCGGCTTGTTGTTAGACATGCGTGAATTTTGGTGGAACCAAGGATCGATCTTATCCAGACAATATTCCGCCTTTGGTGCTGCTGTCCCTGAACAGTGGGTGTCTACGCTTGCCGTGCTCCAAGAAGCAGCTGGGAAGGAACCGTGCAGGGCTTGCAATTTGCTGGCAGAAATTCGCCGTGCCTCCTTGACCGGAGACTGGGGTGGAAGCGATGGATAATGTCCCGCCCTAGGTGCTGCCGTTCCGGAGTTGTAGGAGCTGGCGCTCGTTGCTCTCGATGTTGTCGACGCTGGGGAGGAGCTAGACAGGGTCTGCAGCTCGGTGGCAGACAGTCGTGGTGTCTTGTCGATTGAAAAGTCCAGTGGAAGCGGACAAGACTTTGCTTTGAGAGCCGCCGTTCCTGAGTTGTAGCTGCTTACGTTCGTCACTCTCGAGAAGCCCGGGAAAAAGCTGAACAAGAAAGCACGTTTGCTACCCTTGCGCGACTCCAGAGGCATCTGCGCCAGTGACTGGCTCTCAGAAGCGCTAGCCCGACCTTTGCTGGAGGGTCTGTCAAAGAACGCCGCAAACCGCGGTGAATCCTCGTCAATACCACGACAGTAAAACGAACTGGATTTCCTCGTGACGTCCTCATCCACAAAATCGGCCACCAGCGGCTCTGGAAAATCTGCCCCTCCAGCCTCCACTTTCACCAGCTGCGCGGTATCGCGCGGAGCAGAGGACGTGCCTGTGCCTGGCATAGTCACGCGGCTTTGCTCGATGAGGTGTTCGTTTAGATGGGCGAGGTTGCGTCTGCGGAGCATGGAGTTGAAGTCAGGTTGCGACATGCCAAGGGGGGCGAAGTAGTCTTCTTGATGTGAGTCCATGGGTTGGTTGGTGGTGTGGGAGGAGAGGATGGAAGCTAGGGACCTATACGTCTGTAGTCGATTTATCTATGGATCTCATACCCTTCTACTGGTTTTGATATGGACATTGCGTGTTTGCGGACCGAGACAGGCATGCATGGTTGGTATTTGCCTATTGTGTGACATGCATAATAGAGACTGCATATTTCCATTGTGTGGGTGCGGTGGAACGTGGTGGATGTGAGACATCAACCTGCTGTCCGGCGCTTTGCACGGTTGTCAGCAGAAAAGGACTTGAGATGCGTACAGCGATGGCAGTATCAGGTAAAGGCTGTAACTCGCAAACTCACAGTATTCGTAGCTTAGAGCGGTGTTTGAGGCACACTTGACGAGACGTCAGCGCACCGCGCCCAGAAAGCACTCATGACAAGGCGCAGCCGCGAGAAAAATGCATCCACTGTTCGAGGACCGCGTTTCTCTCCGTCTGAGTGGTCTCGATGGCCAAATATTATGCATTAAAAGTAATTGCAAAACATGCCACGGCCAGCCATGGCAAGCACAGTATCGCCTGCGTCCTTCTCTACCAAATAACCTTCTTCCCCAAGCGACTACACGGCCCCAAAACACCCACAACAAACCACGCTGAAAAAGTATACAGCCCAAGAGCAACCGTAACCAACCGCCAATTCGCGCCCCTGGCATACCCAATCGTATAAGCATCCACATAGAAAACCAGACTAGCCGCTACGACAATCGTCACCTGCAACGCGAAGCACAACAGCGTGAAAAGCCGCGAGCGTCCGACTGTCGTGATGAACTCAGACGATTCGCTCGGTGTGCTGGTTTGGTAGTGGGCTTCGGCCATGATGCTTATCAGCGGCATTCGCGAGCGGTGGGTAGGAGTTTGGGGGGAAAGCAGCATGGGGTGGTCGGAGTCGGATGCTCGGGATTTTCGAGATTCTAGTTCTAGCGAGTGGCTGTGTTGTTTGTCGTGTCGTACGCCGAGATCCTCTGTGAGTGCACCGAGGGGTTGGATGAGTAGGATGAGTGGTACGAGCTGTCCGAAGCCCCATTTCTCTTCTTGATCTGCGGTCGAAGCAAGATTTTGGTTCCTCGGGATCACGATCTGCAGGGTGCCGAAGACGAGGCCCAGGATGGAGAGCCATAGAGCTGCGCTGAAAGAGACGAGAGTCTCGAGTGCTGTCAAGAGCGGCAGGCAGAGCATGAGGTAGAGGCGGAAGACGAGCAGGTATAGCCTTCGTTTACTTCGAGCGTATCTCTTGGCGATGATACAAAGCGGGTTTTCCATCAGTATCCGGACGGGAATGTGGACTACGATGTGGTACATGCGCTGCGGAGCGACGAAGAGCTCTCCCACTTTCCAGACGTAGCTGATTACCAGGATGGCGTAGCCCAGAGGTGCGTCGTTGTTGACGCCGTTGCCGTATGTTCTGCCCCAGAAGCACGCTGCGGGCACTCCCCATCCGGTCGGTTGGACAGATCCAGAAGAAAAATCAAATGTCTTGCTCACGGTGCCCCAGTTATCGCTAATCGTAGGTATAAGGCCTACAAGGAGCATGACGAACAGAGCGAGCATTCCTATCAGCCTCCAGGTCCTTAGTCCATTGTGCTTGCTCAGGTACGGTGTCAGCAAAGAGATTGCCGAAAGATGAACCGAACTACTGAGCCAAGCCAGGTAAAGCACGATCTGGTAGTGGTAAGTCGAGATCGTGTCCTTCGCCAGACCTCTTAGCCCAGCAGCCATGATAGCAATCCCAGTGACGATCTGTTGGTCGCTTAGGCTGAGAACGAATTTGCGTAGGGCTGTCTGTATGCGAGGATGGCGCTGGATCCGGGACTTGACGCGGAATAGTCTTCGGTCGACGACGCCCAGGAGCTCGTTCTCCACCATGCCGGTCATGTAAGCTAGGAGGACGGCCGCGAAAGTCATGTAGGCGCTGATGAGAAATGCACACAAAACTCCCACACCAGCGATGTCTGTATCGGCTGCTGCGATGGCTCCATCGTTGACCAGGCGAGCACACTCACGTGCTGGAAGCATGTCGACAAGAGGCTATGTGTTTGTATCGCTGCAGGCCCGACAGCATGGTGTACTGAGGTACATATATCCCAAGTCCATCCCGAGATCTATTTCGAGAAGCCACGCCGCACACCCGACCCCTTCGACAGCAAACTTTTGCGTGCGATCCCTCCATGCACCTCACGAAGCTTCGGCCTCAGCAACGTTATATGTCTCACTGCGCCCATTGCATCGAGGCTGGCCTGTCTGTGCTTGTGTTTGGGTTCGCTGTGTACACGACGTCTGCAGGGCTGAGAAGACGCTGATTGGTCGACTTTACGACCATCCCGCGATGGCCGCTCCGTCCGCCCTTAATCTACCAAGCTCGTTGGACCCACCTGTCAGCCCTACGCTATGCGTATACATATATAACGCAACATGATCGAAGGACGCGCCTTGCAGCTGTGTGATACGTACACCGCGGCTTGGGTGCTTGGCCAGCGATATCACAGGCGTGTTGTGTCCTGCCGTGTGATTGTTTGTCTGGTTTCCGAGGCCGATCCGGCGTCAATGTGATGTGTAGCAAGGAGAGTTCTTGGTGACCGAGGCTTGTAGCTTTGACTGGACATGGCGGTCCTAGCTCGTCGTAGCAGCACTTATACAGTCATCATGGCGAGCAATGCCGAGATTTCCGAAGCCTTTCTTGCCGCGCGCGTAGATCTTTTTGGGGTGTTCATAAGTGACGGCTGCGGCTGCCTCTGCCTTATAAGGCTGACACCATTGTTGATCTGAAGAACTAACGACTCTCACTACCATCCAAATTGGAAGCTCGAAGCCAGCGACGACACCTTTTTTTGAACCACTCAAACTCCGAAGATGCCACTCTTGTCACTCTGCAGAGCCACCTCAGTTGAGCTGTCACCCTCAGATGTCCGCGAAGTGGTAAGTTGACGGTCACGTGACCGACGGAGCCAAATTATGGTGACTTATGCTTACCACTCTAACGTATAGTGCCTCGACTTCTCAAAAATTGGCTCTTGGAGCGACGGCTTCGTGAAGAGTATTGAGTTGCGAGATCGTGATCGTAAACGCATGGCCAAACATGGATCCGAAGCACAGGAGGGTGACTTCATCACCTTCCGGGGCAACTGGGGTAACATGGAGGCCGTTATTGTGGATAATACGGAGAGAATGTTTTCTTTCCAAAGTCTGGATGAAACACTGACAGTTTACTGGGAGTTCGTGCCTCTACCAAACGGTGCAGATTCTGGTCAGCCGACACGAACATTCTTCAAGCACTGGGAGTACCAGCAATCGAAGCCGACGCACTTTTGGGAGCGCCACGGCCCCTTCAAGACGGCTAACGAGGAAGAACTGGACAAATTTAACGACGCTCTGAAGAAGGAGTGCGAACGTCGCATCGCTGCAATCTAGTTCTGATAAAACAATAGAGGCACCAGACTATTGACGGTTCACGGAAGTCCACGACATCTTCCTTCGTTTCTATTCCGGTAGAACAGACGCCGAAATTGCGGCTTGATCGCCCCTACGAAGTGCCTCGATCTGCAGCACGTCGTCGGTCAACGAATCGGCACCCTGTCCAACGACGAGGAGAGCGGCAACGTGGGGCTTAGCATATCCATGCCTGGATCATCGCCGCAGGGTTCATGATGGAATGGCGCCATCACGACAAACTTACAACGTCTACTACTGGAAGATCTCTACGATCAGCACCAGCAGGACTAAACGGCAGAGTCCAGGCTATTTTCGAGCTTCCTGGTGCTTGGTGCACACGACTCCACACTCATCATTCTTTTGGGGGCGGGTGTCAGACCTCACCCCTGCCTGGATCATTGAGACGGCAAAGGCGCAGGGCGCAGCAAAGGCGTCGGCTCGGCATCTTCATACTTGCACGTGAAGACACCTGTCTGTTTTGAGACGCGCGCGCGCGAGTCGAACTTCACCGAATTCTTGGCCTTGGCAAATGGGGCAAAGAGCCGCTAGATAAACTTCGACCGACTGCACGCTATCATCACGCAGTCCCTGGTGTTAGCGAAGAACCGACGTTGTGCCATACATCGACGACACACGGGCTTCCTCGCCCCATCCGTTCCCGTGTTCTACGACCGATACCCTAAGCCCCAGTGCGGATGCAGTAGGGAAACAGGCCTTGGTGGTCTGCGGACCGCCTGAAGACGAATGAGCGTTCCGCGGCTCTGATAAGCCGTCACAAATGCCCCTCCATGGGGCGGCAGCGCGTGGTAGTCCAATCCTTCGCTTGACTTTTGAATGGATTACCTGACTTGTGAACGGTAAATTACGGCGAGGGTCGCGAGTGGTTCAATTAATATCAGACTCCGTATTGTGGCTCAATGATCTCTTGCACTCCTTACTCTCGTGTAAATACACTTATACATTCATATCCTGCCCCGTTGGTATCCCTGTGTGTCACAAAACAACTGAATACCAAGGCCACACTGCCTTGGCAGCTCTCTCATCTCGACGTCCCAACAATTACACAGCTGGAGTTGCACTGCCCATACTCGATACTGTACTATCCAGGACCCAGGACCTTGGACCCAGAGAGCAGTCATACGCCACACCTCTTGATACCCGGACGCCTGCCCAACTTATCAATCCAAGAGCCTAGCCCATTGCAACACTCAGCTCCCAGAGATCCAAAGCACCTCCCCACCAAGAACCCCAAACCTTCCACACTGTACCTGTCTGCCCATTCGCACCATCCCCAAAGCACCATCGCCACAGCACCTCCAATTTTGACCCATTGCGACAAATCCCAAAGCCTTCCCGGACCAAAGCTCCCGCTCTGCGCCAGATCTCAAGATGCTCGCTTTCCGGGTGGAGTCTTGGGTCTGGTACGGCGTTGTGCTGTTTGTTGCCTTCAGCAGGTTGTACGTATAAACTTCCCCAGTGGAGGTGATACAACGAGTCGCAAATACTAACACAGCAATGCAAACAGCATATCCCGACGCATGGCTCTCGGATCTCTGAGGAAATTCGAAGCGGACGAATATGTCATGATTGCCACGCTCTTGTTTTACACGGTCCTCATTGCCACTATCAACATTGTGGAAAGCACATCTTCCAACCTCTTACCACCAGGATATGATGTCGAGCACATGACACAAGAAGACATGAAAGAGCGAACGCTTGGCAGCAAGCTTATCCTCGTCGTGGAGCAATGTCAGATCATGGTGATCTGGGCTACCAAAGCATGCTTACTGATCATGTACATTCGGTTCACCACTCTTCAGAGGGAGAACATTGCCATCAAAGCTATTGCCGTGTATGTGGCGGTGTCATTTGTTGTGATGGAAGTCTTATACCTGGGGGTTTGGTGCAGACCTTTTCACTATTACTGGTTAGTCCATCATGAGCTTCGCTCTCGCACCACGTACTCACATTAACTCTAGGGCGGTCCCAACACCAGATCCCCAGTGCAGCACAGCCGTGAACCACCTGATCACGAACGCCGTCTTCAACATCTCCTCAGACGTGCTCATGCTTGCGCTCGGCGTACCAATGTTCATCCGCATCCAAATACCCCTATCAAAAAAGATTCCCCTCGTAGGAATCTTCAGTCTCGGCATCTTCGTAATCATCGCCGCGGTCCTAAATAAATGGTACTCTTTCACGGAACCTTTCGGCAATGCCTGGACATACTGGTATGTCCGCGAAAGCGCCACTGCTATCATCGTCGCCAACCTGCCATTCGTCTGGCTGCTCTACCGCAGAATATTCGGCATCCGCACCAACAGCGTCACCGGTAGCAAATCTAAGAGCGGCCACAACACAATATCACTCCGATCCAGAGCGAAATCGGAACTCCAATCGAGAACTCCTCGGACGTTTCGAGATCGCAGAGGATCTTTCAGCAGCGAGGTGGCTTTTGGGCCAGGCAAGACGGCAGGAATTGAGGTCACGACAACCGTGACATCGGAGGAGAGCAGATGGGAGAAATGTTTCGGTGATAAGGCCGCTAGCGATTCCTCAGGGACGAGGCATCTCGGGCTATTTGAGGGCCATAGACCTCACGAGAGTGATGGTCGGCCGGTTCATTGCATGGAGACGGCTGTACTGCATGACAAGAAATCGACAGGCTCGTTTGTATAGATATAGCGGCTTTCTTCGTCTGCTTGCGTGCTTCTAGGTGTCATTCGTACGAACTCATGATTCCAGTATTTTGCGACGACTCTGCTCAACCTCACGTGTCAACACCAAAAAATACCGGAAAATACCGAGGACCGCTCGCCAGTGCGTCAGAGCCCTGAAGCCCAACATATCACGCATGAGGAGGAAATTGGTCCCGGAGGTTGGGCTCCGCTTTGAGACAACGTCCTCAAGGCCCTGATCTCCGTGCTCAAAGCCCCACATCGAATCCTTCAACACGAGTAACTCCAAGAGAAACAAAACCGTGGCCAAAGCATCCCGCTTGCTAGATGAACTCTAATATCGCTGCACGGTCAGCGCGTAAGAAGATCGGCCTGTTCGGATCGCGACTCGCAAAGCCGACCATCAAAAGGCGGATAGAGCACAACGTTCCGCTGCTCAGGCCGCTATCACCTTCAGGCATCGTTTCAGAGTCGACTTCACTCGTCAATGTCCATGAGAGGCAGCAAGATATCCGGTTTTGTTTCATAAATCGTTTCGATGGTCAGTATCCTCATCGTAGATGACACAGACTTGATAGCTTTTGCGTCGGTTTGAAGATGGAGCACTAGTATCACAACTTTGATGTTTTCATATAGATGTCAACTTGAGACACTAGCATGCTAAAGTCGAAGTTTACTCGCAGGTTTGGGGATGGAACACTAGCAAGCCAAGTTTGAACTTGTTGCACACGGTTGACAGATGGAACACTACCTTAGGGTAGTGGGAAGTATAACACACGATCCCATATAAGTGCCATCACGTGGAGACTACAAGAGAACTATACACTGTTTAGATACTAACAGGATCTCACCAGTGCTTTAGTAGCATTCGCACTACTGCCTTAAGGTATCAATACAGGAAATAAGGGGGTTACCCTCGAGATACTAACGTAATCTCACAAGTAATATAGAAGCTGTCGTACTACTACCTCAGGTATCGCAAAGGATATGAGGTGCTTGCTCTCGAGATAGCTACCATGTGCCTGCGCGGAGATCTATGAATCCAGGGTGCTTTACTTCCCACACTACTCGAAGGTAGCAAGCCGTGTTCGAAGTCATTACACAGATCGGAGATGGAACAATACATGTAGCAAGGCAACTTTGAAGGCATCACACACGTTCGAAGACGGAACACTACAAAGCCATTTTTGGAAGTAAGTTCACTGTGAAAAGACAAATTATATGATTAAATTAGCTAAACGAGATTTCCCAACCTCCTCAAGCACACGCAGTAGCCCCGGCCTTCGACTTCGTGATCGTCGAGTAGACTGTAGTGACAGATTTTACGGTTTTGGTCTGCGTGACCTCTGAACCGGTCACCGTCTGGACTGATGTAGAAGCCTTGCCTGTCTTCGTCACGTACAATGTCGTGGAAGACGCGGGAAGAGTTGTAGTGAGCGTCGTGACACTATTTGCGTTGTTCACGATGGTTGACGTAGGAGTCGGAAGCGTCGAGTAGCTCGTGCTGCTGATAATCTTGTAACTTGTCGTTGTGGTGCCCGCTTCGGTGAGAATCGATACGGACGTAGATGTGATGAACTTGGTCAGGGTGCTGGCCGGTTGCGAAAGAGTGGCCGTGGAGAATTTGGTCGCAAGGCTCGTTACAGTGGCGACATTGCCTGGCTGCGTAACAAGCTGGACAGAGTTGGCGAAAGAAGTCGTTAAAACAGTCGAGGTGGATGCCTTCAGTGTAGTTGCCGGATGGCCAGCGCTGGTACTTGTGGCCGTGACCCAAGACGTTTGGCCAGGTAGAGTGAAGGTTGCTGTTTTGGTAAACAGCGTGATCGTGGCGTTGACCGTGATTGTAGTTGTGCCAGCAGCACGGGCTTCGAGACCCCTGCGGAAGAAGCGGGCAGCTGGTGAAGGTGCGCAAGTGATCGTGGTCTTTTTGGTCGTGGTTTGAGTCGAAGTGTATGAGAAAGTGCTGGTTTGCGCCTTGGCTGTTGTTGTCTTCAGTATCAGATTGCCTGACAGAGAAATGGTGCTGGTGGTGCTGAAGCCTTTTTGTGTCTTGGTCACGTACGAAGTTTGAAGCTCGCCTTGGTTTTGAGTGATTGTGACGGCTTTGGGCGTGACTGTCGACAAAACACTGATTGTGGTGGTTGCCTTGACGGTAACTTGTTTTGGCGAATATGTCGATGTGGAGAAAGAAATTTCAGTGCTGGTGATTGTGGCTGGCTTCCCTTGCGTCGTCAAAGTCGAGATCACGGTCTGTGTCGACTTGATCGTGGAGGTGCTGTCGGCTTGGATAACGGTGCTGGTTGACACTGTCGTAGCTTTGATGACGGAAGTCTTGAGGACTGGGTCGGGGGTGTAGGTGATTCCATCACTTCCTGCCAAGAAAATTGTAGAGGTGCTGGTGACATCTGGAGCGGTCAGGCTGATCGTGGCAATCTCCTTGTCCGTGTACGTTTTGGTCGTGTAGACCGTAATCAGAGACGTCAAAGTTGAAGAGAGACTGCTAGATGAGCTGCTGAGGGTAGTAGAAGAGGCAATAATTGAGGACGAGCTCGATGTAGCGCAGGCGGGCGCGGAGCCTTGGCCGACGGTGAACGGCTGAACATCAACGACACTGAAGTCAATCCAAGAAGTTGAAAGGAAGAAGTTGTGTCTAGGATAAGTCAGTAATCGTTTGTTTCGATAGCAATTATTCAACAGTGTACTCACAGCTGGTAGGGCAGCACCTCAGCATCGGTCAATTGCTTCGAGAAGCTGGCGCGTCCGCACGTACTCGAGCCAGGTCCGTAGTTGTGGTATTCTCCATAAGACACACCATCAGTCTGTGGGCTCGATTTGCTCCACTGATTCCAGCCGGCAGCACCGATCATGCCATCCAGGTAAGAGTCAATGTATGCCACATTGGCAAACTGATTCCAGGGACGTCCAAGACTGACGTTTTTCCATCCGGAAGCGTCGACGCCGGGTGCTGGCACGATGGAGCACTGATCGAAGACAAATCCTCCCGCCGTGGAAGCAGTGGCGCGCTTTGCGGCAGTGATCGAAATGGCGTCTTCATTAGGAGCGATCGTGCTGTTCAAGAAGTATCCAGATCCAGCTCCGAAAATGAAGTCAACGTTTCCAATGATCAAGCTCTTGAAGGCAAACATGGATCCCGAAATGTAGAGAGTGTCCTGGTTGCCGTAGATTTGGCAGCCATGCATAAACGCAAACTTGCTGCTCTTCACTGCGAAGCCGAGCGAAGCAATGTTCTGCTGAGTTCCATTGTTGTTCCTGAAATTGATGTTGTAGGCGTAGAATTGGTTCCCTGTTGCATAGACCGTCGCTGCGTCAACATCGCTGCCTGTGCCCTGCGTGTCCTCGCCATAACTTTGTTGGATGGTGACCTTGTTCTGGTTGTAGTCATCAGTGGCATCAGAGTATCCCATGAAGATCGTTGACCCTGCCTTGCTGACGATGAGCTTTTCATTGTAAGTACCTGGATAGATAAAGATTGTCGCGTTTATCTTGCTCGAGGTTGGAGCAGCATTGAGGGCTTCCTGGATAGTGGGGTACACAGTTTGGCCGTCAATAGGGCTCTGTGAGACAATCAATGCACCGGGAGGCGGGGTCGTGCCGTTGTATGCTGAGTTCCCGGCCACCGTTGTGTTGCCGGCAACTGGGACGACCACTGCCGGCTGCGGCGTTACGATACGGTTCCAGTAGGTCGAGTCAATCCAATCAGTGGAGTCCATGGTGCTTGAAAGCGAATACGTATCAGCAGTAAGCAAGGTTGCATACTGGAAGGCCTGGCGAGCTGCCACGTTGTTTTCCCAGTTGGATGGACCTGAGTTGTTGTACTCTGCAAAAGTGATGAATCCTGTGCGAGGATCTGTAGCTGACCAGATCTTCCAACCACTGGGGTTGATGACCTTATCGATGTAAGAGTTTTTCACGACAACGAGAGCGTAGGCGGAGTACGGACGACCAAGATACACCTTGTTCGTGAGATCGACTGTGGCATCTGGGGCGGAGGTGAACAGGCATTGATCGAAGATGTAGCCTCCAACGGAAGAGCCTGAAGCTCTGCTTTGAGCGGTCATTGCTGATGATGCACGCTTTGCGCCAATCGTGCAACCCTTGAAGTACGCCTTAGAATATCCCCAGATGAAGTCAATCGCGCCGCCGATGTAGCATGACTCGTAGTATTGGTAGCCAGAAGTAGCACCATTCAGCAGTGTGTCTTGCCAGCCATTGAAAGAGCAAGCATAGAAGCCGATGTCATTACCATAGATTGAAGCCGCCAGAGTGACATAACTGGCCGTGGAGCCATCCAAGTTGTCGGTGTTCACCATGTTGATGTTGTAGAAGCTAATACGACTCGAAGCAGTGCTAACCACCGCTGTTTCTGCATCGTTGTGTCCAGCAGGCAGTGGCGAGACAGAGAGACCACGGCTGAAGGAAATGGTCACTTTGTTGTCTTTGTAAGACTGGCCGGGGTTGCCATCAGTGCTCCCAATAAGTCGCACAGCTCCGGGGCGATTGATGGAAGGAAGCTGCTCATTGTATGAGCCAGGGTAGATGAAGATTGTCTGGTTGGTGGAATCATTCGGCAGGGAGGCCAAGGCAGCTGTGACGTTGGAATAAGACCCATTAACTTCACCATTAACCGAAACGGTCACTGCGAACTGTGGCGGCACTGTGCCACTATCTGGGTGTGCATTGATAGATGCAGTAGCTGTGGAACCAGTGCCAGTGGGAGTCGCCGGACTTCCGTCGGAAGAGGTGGCGTTCACAGTGAAAGGTGCAGGGAAGTTCCAAGCAGTTTGGTCGATGAATGATGTGTCTCCGATCCAGTTAGACAGAGAGTAGGGTGCTACCTGATCCGCTGTCATGTTTGTCGCGAAGGAAGCACGAGAAGTGCCCGTCTGCCAACTCCCTGGACCGGTGTTGTTGTACTCGCCGAATACAACGTTGCTTGTCTGGGGGCTGCCGGTGGACCAGACAGTCCAGCCCGCAGCGTTGATGTGCTTGTCAATGAAAGAGTTCTTGTAAACAGCAGTCGAGTAACTGCTGTACGGGCGGCCAAGGTATGTCATGCCGAAATTGCTGCCATATGTGGAGTCCTTGTAGGTAATTTTACATTCATCAAACACGTACCCTGAGACCGTGCCGGCCACGCGGCCTTGCGCAGAGACGAAGCCACCGACCGTGTTGGAGCTGATGACGGATCGATAGAAGTAAGAGGTTGAGAAACCCCAGATGAAGTCGATGGAGCCTTCTATGTATGAGTTTGCGAAGACTTGTATGCCCTTGTTTGCCAACAGGGTGTCTTGGAATCCGATGAAAGAACACCCATAAGCAGCGAAGTTGTTTCCATAGTAATCGGCAGCCAAGGCAGCAGTGTTGGGAGTCTGTGGGTATGTGTTGACAAAATCGATATTGTACACAGCGAAGTCTGGACTCGAACCAGTCTTCTTCACGTTCAGGACAGGTGTTTGTTCGTTCTTGCCAGCACTGGTAAGCTGACCGTTGGATGCCTGAACTCTGACCACGTTTTTGCTGTAGTCACTCGGATTCTCGCTCTCTCCCACGAGGGTCACTTTGCCATTACGGGTAATGCTGATCTGCTCTTGGTATATGCCAGCTAAGATCTTGATGGTGTAAGGCTGATTATCATTAGGCAGTGCGCCAATGGCCGCGGAAATGTTGCCGTAAGCGCAAGCCGTAGTGTTCAAGGAGACGATCAAGGTAGCAGAAGGAGTCGGTGTTGGGCATGTTGGAGTCGAAGTGCCGCTTGCAGATGAGACGGTGGAGCTCGGTGCGACTGAGGCCGAAGAGATCTGAGCGTCGTCGGAAGTTTGAATTGACGAGAGAACAGAAGAGTCAACCCAAGAGAGATCAGTGGATGCGTACCCACTGAAGGCGTTGGCGAAGATGTTTTCCAGAGAGTACGACGACATTTGGTCGGCGGACAGCTGGAAGTCGCACGAGGCCGGTCCACGGGCTGCCACATTGTTGGCATATGCACCCAGGCCAGTGTTCTGGAACTCCCCGAACACCGAACCAGGAGCGGAGCAGGCAGTAGAGTAGACACCGGAGCTGGCGATCAGACCTCCCAAGGCGGTGTTGCGGTAGACAACATTGATGAACCCAGCCGCTCCGTTCGGAGTTGCAAGATACACGTTGCTCACAGATCCTTCGACAAAGCTAGAGTCCACGACGAGCGTGGCGTTGTAGTTCGTGGCACCGATGGTAGCTCCCTTGCCATAGAAGATCGAAGCTCCAGACACAGTCGGCACGATTGTGCTTCCATACAGGTAGACAGTAGGGTAATTATAGAACAGCTTGTCTGTACCTTGGATGTAACTGTTTGCGATCAAAGTGACGCCGTAAGAAGCCGAGAACACGCCTTGCGCCCCACTGAGCAAGGCGCAAGTGTAGACACCAACATTCACGCCCTTGGCACTGATGGCAGGACCAACGCCAGAAGATGCGGAGTTTGTCAAATTGAGGTTACGCAAAGTTAAGCCGCGGCCGTTGGAAGTGCCGAAACTAAGTGAGCCAGTGTTGCCGTTGGAGGCGATGACCACTTGGTTGTCCGAGACAGCAGAAGCAGTAGGTCCGGCAAGAGTGATGGTCTGTGTGCCCATGATGGTGACCGCACTATAAGTGCCAGCAAGGATAGAGACTGTCGCGATACCGGAGTTCTGGGCATATGAAACGGCAGCATTAACGTCCGAGAACTGGGCTGAAGTTGGGGCGACTGTAACGACGGGGCTTCCACCGGTGGCTGTACCGCTCGTCAAAGCTCCTGAAGATCCAGTTGTGGATGACACGCTCGTAGAGGTGGAGGCATCAGTACCAGAGCTCAAAGGGGTCGAAGACGAAGCTCCAGATGCGCTGCTTGCAGAAATCGAGGAATCCAAAGTAACAGACGAAGACGAGCTCACAGAAGAGCTTAAAGTACCCGAGTTCTGGCCAGCATCAGAACTCTGAATGGCTTTGAGCAGACTAGACGGGATCCACGTAGTGTCATAGCTTGAGTACCCAGAGAATGCACGTCCGAACACCTGGTCAACAGAGAAGCTTTGCATCTGATCGGCGGTGAAGGACTGATCGCATGAAGCGGTGCGGCTAGCCATATTTGAAGCACTCATCGCGCCAGGTCCAGTGTTGCTGAACTCTCCAAAATATGTGGTAAAGGTGGTGCACGCTGTGGACCGAATGGCTGTCGGTGCGATCAAGCTACCCATGTTGGTGCCGCGGTACAAAGCTGCAGTTGAGTTGCCGTTCGGTTGTGCGAGGTATACGTATGACGCGCTCGATCCTGGCTTTTGCTGAATACTGCTCGAATCAACGACAAGTGAGGAGTTGAACCAGACACCGCCGATCTGATATCCTTGAAGATACGCGATGGAGGCCGATGAGCCTGTGGGGACAATGACCGAGTTGTAAACGTAGGCAGTCACATAGGTGTAGAAAAGCTTATCGGGACCTGACAATGGTTAAATTTGTTCAGATGGCTCCAGGTACATAGAGCCTCTTACCTTCGATGTAGGAGTTTGCGATCATTGTCGTTCCGAATCCAGACTGGTATACTCCAATGCCACCTGACACTAACGCAACAGTATCGAGCAACATGTTTGAGCCATAGGCAAAGAAAGCAGGAGCCTTAGCGGAAACCGAAGAGATGGTGTTTGTGAGGTTGACATTACGCATCACAATACCGTTCGATTTCTGCGTGTTGAAGGATACGACACCACTGGGAGCAGCCGCAGCAATGACGACCTGATTCTGAGCATAGCTGCTGGCAGTAGGACCCGCGATGGTCACGGTCTGAGTTCCTTGAATAATGATAGATTCGCTGTACACTCCAGCCTGTACCACGACCGATGGGATTGCGCTGTTCTGTGCGGCGGCAACGGCCTGGTTGATAGCCGTGAATTGCGCAGAACCATCGAGAGCGACAGTAAGAGCAGTCGGCTTGGACGTTGCAGAAGACGCGGACGTGGACGAGCCTGCCGAAGAACTTGAGACAATGCTGGAAGAAGGAGTGGGCGCGGACGGCGTCGAAGACGACAGACTCGAGATCGTCGTCGGAACAGCGGATGCAGATGTAGACGGCAGGGATGATGTCGAGATCGACGCACTCGACGTAGAGTCAGACTGGGCAGCAGCAAGGCCGACCAGTCCAACAAAGGCCGCCAGGAACTGCATGTTAGTATAGCCCAAGGGATCGGTGAATCCGGACAACCAAATGAGAACAACAAGGACACCTCACTGTTAAGGCAAAAGCACAATTTTGATCAACTCAACCCGTTTGATCGCCACGGGGATGCAGGTTAGATATACAATGCATGGCGATCATCCATGCCCTGGGGTCGGCTGGCGACGGTGTGGCCGACAATCTCTGAACCTCCAGGCACCTCGTAGACGACAGCATGGGTTGCAAGCGAGGTCGAGGACGGTTCGCTGGCTCCACCACCACGTGGAAAGAAGCGAAAACGCGTGGGAATTTGGTACTCTGGGACTAGGAGTGAGATTAGGGACGGCTACTTCGGAGGACTGTCCTAAAGCGGCGATATCGTCTGGCATATAGCAGATCCGCGTGTCGGCATTGGTCGACGTGCGCGGGAAGCTGTATACCCATGTCCATGTCGACGATCAAATCCAATGGTCTGGGTGGTACCGGCAAGCAAAGAGCTGGAAAAGGCGGACGGGACGAAGTTGAGCTGAGGTATCACGTGACGATGAACAACGCCACGAGAACGCCATTAGAATGGCCGAGAACGCCACAACGTGCCGCAATTGGCGCAATAATTCAACAAGGTTCGGCGAATGCAGGAACATTCAACTTGACAGCCTCGTTTATCTCGCTACGCAAGGGCTTTGCCTCTTTTTCTTCAATGGCCTTAGCCGGTGCCACGCCGAGCCCCCCAAACGCAGACCTCTTTTGGACAAGGTTTTGTGCCTGGATGCTTGAACAACACAAGCAATTCGGACGAGCTCCGCGGCATTTGCCGCGCTCGCTCGAGTAATCTATCATCCTCGTGAGCCTTCGTTAAAGGAACCATATGCTATGGGCTATTGACTGAACCTCTCCCGCAGAGGAGAGAAGAGAGGTCATGTCTGTATAGTGAGCGCGCCATCACGCTTGGTGATGAACGGTGTGCATCTCGGTTGCACAATTATATCAGCATTGCTTTGAACTCGCTTTCGCGAGTCTGCCTCGGTAGCAAACATTCCCACGTGGAGATAAGAGATGTGGCTTGTCCAACGTACGCGTGCACGGGTGGTAGTCCTGCAGACAAATCTATTTGTATACGCGTATCAGAGCCGCATCCGATATCGCTGCCCCCGAGAAGGTGACCAACACTTCGGACAATTGAAACTGCGCCAGACATCAACAACGCAACATCGAATGAGAGCTAAAGACAGTTGTGCAAACATACTTTCAATCATTGCTTCAGGACTTGAGCGCTATGTATCAAATTCATGCTGTTTTACTTGTGCGAGCTTATCTCTGTAAATTATAGCCAATTCTAGAAGAGGCGTTCTCACGCGTTGCTTTGTCGAGCTTGTATATTTCAATCGAGGTCTTAAGTGGCTTCACAGCTCTTGACAGGACGCGGCAACACGTAAGAGGGTCTGCATGTCCAGGATGTTCCCCGCCTGGCAGATCTGAGATGAGCGGCTTAAAAATTGCCGCGCGTGTTTGAAGTAGTGCATACCGCGAATTCGTTGCCCTTCTGGTCATAAAGAACCAGACTGGTCAAACCAAGTCATTCCACGACGCCGGACAAGATCTACCCTTCGAATGGACTTTCCGCCCTTTCAGTCTGAGCTGCTTCCAGTCGAGCGAAGGACAGGTTATGGTGCCTTCGAATTTGTCGCAGTCGTTGTTTGTGAACACGAGATAGCCCATATCCGTTTCGACCTGAGTCGATTGGTCATCATGGATCGCTGGTGTGCCCTTCCACCTCATCCAGAACTTCGGGTTTCGGAAGCTGTTCTTTTCGAAAGCCTGCGCTCGGCGATTGAGCCTTTCATCTTGCAGTTCGATAGCGCTCAGCTCGTTCTCTGATTCTGCATCTTCGTCGTCTTGAGGATCCTGATTCTCTCCTTCATCGCCTTCTTCATCTTCGTCTTCATCTTCGCTATCCTCGAGTCCAGCGATGATATCCGCCAGTTGCTTCCGACTTCCAGCAAGGATAAACATGCCACTTAACTTCTCGAAGTCAAACGTTCCCACCAGTCCCGACTCACTCCCAGTCAACTCATGGATCTCGAAGGTGTGTTGTAAGCTCGAAGGCCCTGCCCCCAACGAGACTTCATATCGACCTAGTGCTGCAAGAGGGTTGAATGGCTTCGACGCGCCACCACCAGCCCGGCCGGATCCACGACCAGACTTGCCCTTTGACTTGCCGTGTGCAAAGCGGCGCGATTGGAAAGCTGAATCGATTGGGTCGTCCATCTGTTTAAATATATCTCTCAGTAAATTTTGTATACTTGATTCGAATGGTCATTGGAGACTGGACTTAAGCTCGTCAAATGTTGCACAGGTTGGCAATGACGTCGACGGTTGGTCTGCACGTGCCATAACATGTACTTTCGATGCACATTTGTACATCTACCATCGCTTGTTCTTCTCGCAGTGGACAATGTTGAATGCTTGCTTACGACTTCTTGTCTTTTTCTCTGTGGTACAGACAGAGCAAAAAACCGTTGGTGAAAACCAGGTAGAGCGCGAGCTCTACTGCTTGTCAAGGATTACACAAAACATTCACTACATATAGTACCACAAATAGATGCAGCTGAGAGCTCCTTCTCGTGTTCGCTTATGCAGCTGTTTACAGCTCACAAGTGTCGCAAATATTGCTTCACAGCCCTTTGAACTCAATTACAGTCCCCAATCAACGGACTTCAAGCCAAACTCACCCACTCAAAAATCCTTTTCTAACCACCAATCCAAACCTCAGACCAAAATGGCAGAAAGCCAGCTCCTCCTCAACATAGCCGCCCTAGCCGGCCTCGTCCCAACCTTCCTCGGCATCAACGCGGTCTTGTGCCCTCGCGCTGCACTCCGTGTCATTGATTTTCCAGCACCCAAAGATACCGAGTCGCTAAGACTCGTCGAAAACTTGATGCTGATGTACGGAGCGCGGGACGTGGCAGTTGGATTGCCGATACTGCTTGCTTGGTATTTCGATAGAAGAGCTTTGGGATGGCTGATGATTGTGAACGCGGTCATACCTTGCGTTGACGCGTGGGCTGCGAGACGGCAGACTGGGAACGGGCAGTGGATGCATTTGCCGTTTGCGGCACTGGGAGTGGGTCTGGGTGCTGCGTTGCTCAAGTGATTGGAAGTGAATTTATGGGCACGTGTACGTCGGGAATGCTTGTGTGCGATCGGACAGCAAGGAATTTCCCTAAGAAGACTGCGAAACAGAAATGGCTGCAGTGACAGCATGGTAGTTTAGCTTCAGCAAGGCAACAAGTATCAATCATCACATCTATCCTCTCTTCTTCGCCTTCTTGCCGCTCTTTCCGGCGCTCTCGACTCCAGTGGCTTGAGTCTCTCCAAGCGAAGCAGCAGCGACATCGGCTACAGGCAGACTGGGCGCCGCAAGGTCATCGCGCTCATCGCGCAAGGAGTTCTTTAGATCCACATCACCAATCGCCTCCACGCTGCTAGCGATCCATTGCTGGAACGGCTTTGCGACAAAGTATCCGTCTGCTGTGAACCAAGTGGCGAAGGGTGACCTGAGCTGTCTGGTGCTCGGTGAAGGCGAGGAAGGGGAAGAAGTGGTCACGTCGATGTAGTATGTTGGGTCGTTCTTGAGTGTTTTTGAGTGGAAAGTCACCTGCAAGGCTGTCTGTCAGCTTTTTACACACAGATGAATTCAATGATATAGCCAGAAACAAACCTTCTTGCCATCCTTACTTCCCTCAAACACCAGTCCAGCTTCCACGAACCAGAGCCAGTATGTGAACACGCCGTTCAAGATCGCGTAGGCGGCTACAGCGACGGCGGTCCAGCCTTTCGTCGCCTCCCAGCCAAGCTTGTAGTCTGCCACAAAGGTCGCGCCAGCAATGATCACGGCAAGATAGCCCACGAGTAGCTTGACGTCGGCCTTGGTGTTGTCCTGCTTGAAGCCAATGCCACGCAGGTAATTTCCTAGCGCATCGTCGGTTGTGTTTTTGAGATCCGGGAGAGAGTATGGTGAGATTTTGGTGTCCGCCATGATTGGCGATTTTGATTATGTTGCTGTGATCGAACTTCGTTTTGTTTGTTTGGAAGTGTGCACTTGTTCTGAGAGCTGTTACAATAGTTTACATGGGCTGAAGGGACAGCTAGCTTAAGTCATTTGCTTGGCAGGATGCGGAGCCGCATGTGAAGCTGGACGAGTACAACAGCATCTTAACACAGCACCACGACACCCACCAGGAAATACTTCCAGCACGTCGCAAACATGGCTGGCCCGGTTGAGCAGCAGATCCATCGGGATCCTGCGCTCTTGTACGTACCGCTCGCGACGACAAATGGAAGGACATGACTGACAGCAAGCCTAGCTACTGGATCCTCCTCCCAATCACAGTAGTCATGATCTTGACCGGTATCCTGCGACACTACTTGAGCACTCTGCTTCAATCGACACCGAAGCGCCAGCTTCTCCCCAAAATCCGCGAGCAGCGCTCTCTTGGCCGGGCCCAGAACCTTCGCAACAACTACCAGCAAGTCTCCAAGGCCGCCTTTGAGCGTCGCAAGGAAGCTTTCCTCGATGGCACAAGAGACGGCAGGTTCCTGGCCGACCCAGATGCGAAGAATAAGCCTAAGCCGAACCCCATGAGCGATCCGGCTATGATGGAGGGCATGATGGGCATGATGAAGGGAAATGTCGCTATGATGGTGCCTCAGAGCTTGATTATGGGTTGGATCAATGCCTTCTTCAGCGGCTATGTTATCAGTATGTTGCACACTGTACCCCGTACTGTGATAGGTTGCTAATTCATGCGCAGTGAAACTGCCCTTCCCGCTTACTCCCCAGTTCAAGCAAATGTTGCAAGCCGGTGTCGGCACGCGCGATCTGGACGTCAGATGGGTGTCATCACTGTCGTGGTACTTCCTGACCTTGTTCGGTCTACAGCCCGTGTACAACTTCATCTTGGGCAGCAAGAATGCTGCAAACCAGATGGCACAACAGATGCAGCAGGCACAAATGGGAGCCAACCCTATGGGCGGAGCTGAAGACCCGGAGAAGATCTTCAGGGCAGAGGGCGAGAACTTGGAGGTCATTGACCACAAGTACATTCTCGAGGGTGTGGAAGATCGCCTGCTTGAGAAACTTGGTTTGTAGATATGTAGCAACGTACCGAGTTATGAAGCAATGTAGTGCACGTAGGTGTTGGTTGAACTGAATGCTATTCCCTGCCACCAAGATCCAAGATACTGTCCAACGATAGAGAGTGATATGTGTACACCTTGGTACGAAATATGCATTGAGACAAGCCCTGCACCTCGGGACCGGATGATCATCAGCTCAGCTCAACTCAGGGTTGACGAAAATAGGGTGACCGTTTAACCTTCGACGTCATGCTCAAGGTCCAGACGAAACACAACACAACACAACACTCTCCATGCACACCATGGAGCACCCTCACTACCGCTCAACAGCCCTACAAGGCGACCTCTACACCAAACCAACCCGCTCAAACACCTCTCCCGATAGACAACCAGCCGAACGCTCTCACAACCACGCCCGCAACCTTTCCAAGAAACTCCACGCCCACAGCATCCGCTCCAAAACCCACACCAATGGCCACAAATCTCATCGCTCCGTCCGCCACGCTGCAAAAGACACAGTCCAATCCGCCATAGAAATCAGACCCCCAGTCACATTCGACTCCATCCTCCGCCGCGGCGACAGACGCAGCCCCGACTCGAGCCGTCGCGGCAGCGCCATCCCGCCGCATGGTCAAGGCCAAGACTGGGATTTCGCGCAGCAGCAAGCTGAAGCCGAGAAACGGCGTGTGAAACCTGAGGATGTGCGTAAGCTGCGTGGGAAGAATGAGAAGAGGGAGAGGGAATTGCTGGCGGCGTTGAAGAAGGTGGAGGAGCTGGGCATGCAGAGCACGCGACAGCTAGACGACACGTACTACAGTATTCTCGAGAAGGCAGAGAATATGCGCAATACGCTTGCGGAGATGCAGAGGTTGGCGGACGAGAGCAGGAGTGCGAGGGAGAAGTTTGGTCTGGAGGCGGAGGAGTTGAAGAAGAGTACTGAGAGGAACATGGATGCGTTTGGGCAGTTCAAGGCACAGGAGGAAGCTATTGACGGCTATGTTTCGCGACTTGCAGAGTCGAAGACTAAGACGGAAGGGTTGAATGAGCGGTTAGAGGCTGCGAGGAAAAGAGTTGAGGCTTATGAGAAGCGGTATAGGGAGACGACAGCCAAGACCAGGCAACGGTGGAACATCACATGGGGCTCTTTAGCTGCAGCTCTGGTTCTGTTACTAGCACTGGTGATTGCGCGACATTATCGGCACATTGGCTATCAATCGAATGGAGGAAGAGGCATCGTAGCCATGGGAGACGTTGTGGACAAGATCGCTGCGCCGGTAACGCAGAAGCTGGTTGCAACTCCGAGCGAGGACTCTGTACTGGAAGAGATATTCGCGAAGGTAATCAATATCGACACAGACGGCAACAAGCTCTAGATTCAGACTAGGACAATGTCGCAGCGTGGCAATGCTAGCTGTGCGTCCAAGTAAATGGCTGTGGAGATGACGTACTCTTGGGGCGGAACTAGCAAACAGTGCTCGAGCAAGTAACTCCCAGATTTCTCTGACGACGACGCCTGCGTTAGCCGAACTACCAACGCCATTTCAGACTTTGGCAGTAAGCAAATGAGCTGTTCGGACTTGAGTAGCGCAAGTTCTCGTATGGCGTGAGCTGCCATTGGGTTGTTTAACCTACATCCCTCGCAGTCTTGATTGGATGTGCTATGATCGCAAGGTTCCTCGACCAGCACTGTCTGTGAGCCGAATGATCGTCGAAGGCAGCAAAAGCCACACTGAGCGACTGGCTCTCTTGACATATGGCTGCATGGCGAGAAAATTGAAACGTCTTGCAAAACCAAGGCGTTGCTCCCAAATATGCTTCGCGCTTCACCATGGAATCCGTAAGTGGGGTCTCGCGATGTTTGTGAGATACTTCTTTGGACTGTGAGTTGGTGGGTCTTCGAGGCATAGTGTGAAGCAATACGCCAATCTGGAACCCATGAAGGAAGATTCCGTGGTGTTTCTGGTGTCTCCTCATGCCGGCATGATGCAGAAGCCAGGATCGCGGGCAGAAAGTCATCACTCGTAGCTCTAAGCAGTGTAGAGGCGAAATGAGTATAGACGTCCTCGACGCTCGCAGTATAATCAACATCGAGTTTGCCAGGACCCCAACCCATGCTAAGCAGCGCATACAGGCGGTCACGTGGATCGTAACATTTTGCATCCTCGAAGATGTGCAGCGTCTCGACGATCGAGTTGTACAGTGGGCGCCCCGAAGCGTCGAGCAAATCCCGTGCACTATTCCTCGGGGTAGCGAAAGGACCAGGGATGACGCTGTCGCTTACCATACGGCGAACCAGCAGCAAGAAACGATCGCGAGCTCTGGATCGGCCATTCTTCTCCGTGATGCATGCCATGAACTCCCAGTTCCAGCTGTGTTCCCCAAGCCGAAACAATGGTGTCAGCCCTGAAGTATTCGCTACTAGGACTTCTTGAATGATCCATCTACGCTGGAACCAAGATCTTTCAAGGACGGTGTCGAGAAACGCTTGCTCGGAGGAATCCAGGTCGACTTCCATGCCTTCGTCTTCCCACTGGTTGAACTTCGTTGCCACTTTGCGGCACAGATTATCTTCATCTCGAATGCCAGTCTCACCAAGCCAGATTGTCAAGTGACGACACTTGCCAAAGATCTCGGAAATCATGCGTACTTGCTGCGCTTTCTCTTTAGGATCGTCTTGAGCTATGGAGATTGCGTCGATCCAGAGGGGTAGCCTCCGGTACCAAGTCCTCGTGCTGGCCCTAATGCGTTTTAGTGCCATGTTGAGGTGTTGTGTCACGCGCATAGGCTTGCCATCGCAGTAGATCATGGCATTTAGATGGCTACCGTCTTTCTGGATGTCGCCCCATGCGTATGATAGAGCGCGGTATTTGCATGGCTCATCGATGCAGGTCGTGATGATGTCGCATTCTATGGGCCGCTCGAAAGAGTCGGAGGGGGAAATTTGGAGCAATCTTGTATGGCGGGAGCTTGGTAAGGACGCCCATGTATATTTTTTTGTAGTCGGAGGCTCCATCTAGAGGTTGTTCGGTGGCTGTGAAACGACCAGGATAGACATGTAATGTGGCTTTTCCTTCCTCGATTCAGCCCCAATACAGTCACAACACTAACCCTCATGATCATTTTCTTAGAACGATGATGCTCTCTCAATGATCTTGTGATGATCGACTTGACACATCGATTGTATAGGTGACCTAGAACATTGGCGTTGAACCCCTACCAAGGTGAATCTTAGTCTGCTCTGTCGCGGGACATGCATTTCACGTCGTGATTGCGGTTTGTGAGAAGACTGCTACCTACGAGGTAAGGCGAAGAAAGAGACTGTAGTCCAGTGTCTGATATGTCTAGTAATCACAGGGCACCGTTTAGGTAAACTGTTTGACTCACATACAATCTCATTATTCGCCAGAGCTGCCATCTCGGCAAACATGCAATGAATCCAAAATGTCATGTATCGATATCCAAAGGCACAATTACCATCCATCCCCTGCGCTAGAAAGACCCCACAAAGACCCAGACCCGTCCTTGGAGACATTTTATTATCCGGTCCGGTCTCCACGTTTTATCCGTCGGAGGGGCCCCAAGCCCCAAAGACCAGGAACCCTTACACCCCACCATGGTCATGTGGAGGGCCTGGAGAGTGGAGGGGAGGGTAAATAAATAAATCGGGCGCTCGCAAAGTCAAAGGCCGACACTACCCAAGTAAGAGTTTCTTGCGACGGTAGTCACTTGTCCTTGCCAGACAACAAAACATACAAAACACATCTTCGACGTCCTTCAGGATAAACATTCCGATAAAAAATGACCCGCGATAACGACATGCAGGGCAAAGTCATCGCCCTCAGCGGCGGCGCATCTGGAATCGGCCTCGGAACAGCAGAAGTGCTCTTCGCGCGAGGTGCAAGCATCGGCATCGGCGACATCGACCAAGCAGCTCTCGACAACGCTTCCAAAATCTTCTCCAGCGACCCCGACCGCGTCCTCCTAACCAAGTTGGACGTCAGCAACCGCTCCTCCGTCGACTCCTGGATCGCCGCTATTGTCGGGAAGTTCGGGAAATTGGATGGCGCAGCCAACAGCGCGGGCGTGATCGGCAAGCATCATGGCACGAGGGGTGTGCAGGAGCTGGAAGATGACCAGTGGGACCTGATTATTGGGGTTAATCTTACGGGGATGATGTATTGCATGAGGGCGCAGCTTGCGGCGATGGAAGGGCCGGGGAGTATTGTTGCTGTGAGCTCGGTGCAGGGGACGCTTGGGTTTGCGAAGCATGCGGCGTATTCGGCGAGCAAGCATGGGATATTGGGGCTGGTGAAGAGTGCGGCGAAGGAGGTCGGGGAGAGGGAGATAAGGGTTAATGCTGTGACGCCGTGAGTTTCCCTTGAGTGTTCCTTGGAGCGATACGGAAGACCTGATGCTGACTGAGTTGTGTTTAGTGGCTCGATCGAGACGCCATTGATGCACAAGCGCAACGCTCTAGAAGGCGTCGATGACTCCTACCACCCAACGGCAATCAATCGCCTAGGCACTTCAGAAGAATGCGGCAACCTGATCGCATGGCTGCTGAGTGACGAATCAAAGTTCGTAACGGGAGCAACATATGCCATCGATGGTGGTTGGTAGCAATGCTTCTACACAGCGAATGCTGTCAAGTGAACGTTTTCAGATGCAATGCCTCGAATGAATAAATTTCATGATTCGTACGATCTACAGATGTTTCCTACTCCTGAGGCTGCGCCAGTTTGATCTTGCCCTGCTCATCATACACAATCTCCCTGATCTTGACGCAACGCAAGTGGTTCTTGCCCGAAATGCTCGTGTCGTGGTAGAATAGGTACCACTTGCCCTTGAACTCCGCAATAGAGTGGTGCGTCGTCCAGCCCTTGACAGGCTCCAAGATTCTGTCCTGGTATGTGAAAGGTCCGAGAGGAGAGTCGCCGATGGCGTATGCGAGGTAGTGCGTGTCGCCGGTGGAGTACGAGAAGTAGTACTTGCCCTGGTACTTGTGCATCCACGCGGCCTCGAAGAAGCGACGGTCGTGCTTGCTGGCGTGGATGGGCTTGCCGTCTGTGTCGTTGATAACGAGATCTTGCACGTCGCTGGAGAAAGTGTGCATGTCGTCGCTCAGCTTGGCCACGCGAGGCATGAGAGCGGGCTCGTCGCCGTCGGCTTCCATGGTCTCGTAGGCTTCGCGCTTGAACTTGCCGGTTCGCCAGCACTGAAGCTGCCCACCCCAGATACCACCGAAGTAGAGGTAGGCCTGGCCGTCGTCGTCGACGAAGCTGGCGGGGTCGATGCTGTAGCTGCCGGGGATGTAGTTGTCGTCGGGTTTAAAAGGACCCTCTGGCTGGTCGGCGACGGCGACACCGATTCTGAAGACACCCTCCTTGTCTCTGGCAGGGAAGTATAGGTAGTATTTGCCGTTCTTCTCAGCGGCGTCGGGTGCCCAGAGCTGCTTGTCCACCCATGGGATGTCTTCTGCTTTGAGAGCGATGCCGTGGTCGGTGACGGGACCTTCCACGTTGGGCATGGAGAAGACGTGGTAGTCGTTCATGTCATACTGGTCGCCATTGTCGTTATCCTGGATATCTGTCTCCCTGTCGTGAGACGGGTAGACGTAGAGCTTGCCATTGAAGACGTGGGCGCTGGGATCAGCTGTGAAGAGATGGGTGACGATCGGGCTGGGGTCTTTCTGTGTAGGGTCGGTCATATTTGCGGATGTCAAGGAGTTTGGTGAGATGTACCTTCAGCACTACCTGAGAGTGGCGGCTTGCACCTTATATCTACCATAACGTTGCCTTTGAGCCGGCAATTTAAGGCGTGAAGCGTGAAGACAGCCTCGCGCGCGTTTAGGCTAATGAGTTTGGGAGGGTCAGGTGGAGCATAAGAGTCAAGACATGCCAGTCTCAAAGTCTTGGAAGACATTCGACTGTGCCGTGCCACAGCATCTCATCGCGCCTGAATGCGAAATGCTTGGGACATCCACAATGCCGTCTTTTAGCAGGAGGGCTGAAGATGGCCGAAGTTGTTGCAGATGGTCAATTGTTGAGATGCCGAGGCTGATGCTTTGGCGAGCTCCGCCAAACTTCATCTCGATCTGCTGCTGGGTCTCGCACGACTCGAGCGCATCTGACACGCACTCACCCTTACAACAACGCATCAAAGCCGAATTGCTCAGGAGTACTTCTTGTGGTGTTGGAGAATGAGAGAAGTGTTGGAAAAGACGAGTTGATGGAGGAGATCTACCCGCAGTGGCCTCTCCTCACTCCCATGACATCAACATCTGCAGACGTCATGATGAACAGCAGACGTTTCCATTCAGGTGGAGTTGAAGAGGCATGCTAGGAGGTACTGCAGCGCCATCGTAAGCAAAAGGTAGTATATCTCCTTCTATCTCAACAATGCTCTCACTCTTCTCCAAATCTGCTCCCACAACTCTCAAATCACTAGCAACCACAGCGTCCCGACCAGCCTTCCCAATCATCCAAAGGAACGTCATGTCTACCTGTAAGTCTTCCACTCGAGCGACCGCTTTTGGCCACTGCTAACGGATTATAGCCCAGCGTACCAACGAACAGCTCAAGGCGAGCGCGCTATTCGATGTCTCCCATATCACTGCCGTCGTCACTGGCGGAGGCACAGGGATCGGCCTGATGATCACACAGGCTTTGATCACAAACGGAGCGAAGGTCTACATTACAGGAAGAAGACAGGAGGTCCTCGAGAACACAGTCAAGACATACAACACTGGTCCCGGTAGTCTGCATGCGCTTCCCGGCGACATCTCTACCAAGGAGGGTGCGATTCAGCTCGCAAAGGACCTCTCGGCTAAGGAGTCCAATGGTATCCACCTTTTGGTCAACAATGCTGGCATTGCGAGAGACGATAACACAAAGTTCTGTATGTATCACGCAGTTCTCAAAAATGATGTTGGGAGAAGCGCGTTACTAACTCATCTCAGCGGCCAACGGCCAGCCCGAAGCGACCGACGCCGAAGCCATCAGCAAGCACTTCCTACGCTCAGAAGACTCACAATGGGCCGAGACATTCAAGACCAACGTGACCGGGCAGTACTTTATGGCAATGGCAATGCTCCCTCTCCTCGCCAAGGGCAGAGATGTTACACCCGGCTACACCTCACAAGTCGTCAACGTCAGCTCCATCAGCGGGCAGATGAAGGGCTCCAGCAACGGCCAGTTCGCCTACGCTTCATCCAAAGCAGCATGCACCCACCTCAGCCGCATGTTGGCCACCACATTCAAGGACTGCATGGTCCGCGTCAACACCATCGCTCCTGGCATTTTCCCATCTGAGATGACCACTGGCAAGTCAGATGAGTCCAACAAGTCTGAGCTTTCCACCAAGATCGGCAACCCGGCTGGCCGTGGCGGCCACGATAGCGACATGGCTGCTACTATCTTGATGCTTGCTGGTAACGGCGGTCTGTTCTACAACGAGCAGACCATGTATCCTGATGGAGGTGAGTGATATGGTACTCTGTGAACAAGTCGGCAACAAGCTAACCGAATAATAGGCTCTACTCTTGCGCAGCCCGCTGCTAAGTAATGACTGAATTAATACAGACGTATAATATGAATGCTACATATTTTGATTACCTGTTGAACGTCCCACCTTGAAGAAGGCATCCATTGCTGACTTGGTTGTATTACACGAACCAAGACACTATTTGGCTGTCTCTCCCGGAGTGTACAGATCCGATGTGGCATTCGCTATCGCTTCAATCTGCCGATCAAGGTCCACTTCCGAATGCGGCTTTGTCCTCCCACCACTTCATGGACACACACCTCAAAGAAATTTTTGCATCGTAACAATGAACTAACTTCTAAAAACCTATGACAAGGCTATTTGATCATGGAAACTGTGCCACTGACACCTCAACCATGGACTCATTCGTGAGTTACTTTCACCAAGAAGCTGTATTCGACACTACAGGATCCATCAGCAGCACTGAAGAAGATGACAATATGGAAGGAGAATCAATCAACACCGGCACAGACTGGATCTTGGTCACTTTCCTAGCGCTTTTTGCCTGTCTCATATGCTACCAACTCCAATTCTACGAGCCTGAGACAGGCGACTTCTCACAACATGCCCCGCCTCTCGCCCGCGCCACCATGAGTATCGCTCGCCGACTCGGTGCCGACCTAGCACGGTTCACCCTCAATATCTTGGCCATCATAGCTCAGCTTTTTCTCGAAGCCGGGAATGCATCTATCGCTACGCTTCGCAAGATCGGCGGAGGATGTAAGCTAGCGATGGTCGCACCGGAACCAGCCGTCACAGAGATATGGACGCCCTATGACACAGCCAAACATAGCCATTACGCGAATGCTACCCGCCAGCGTCTCAGAAGTGTTCGCGCTTTTGCAGCCGCTATTCTACCCTGGGCGACTGTGGTCGGCGCATTGTTCAAGGTCTTCGTGATACCGTACTTGGAAAACGGCATATCCCTGGAGGACAACGAAATTAGCTTTTACGTGGTTCCAGTTTGGGTCATCAAAGCCAGGCCAGAGAACCGGCATTATGAGGGCAGTAGTAGCCACTATCGGCGTGATTTTGTGGACTCACAGAGTATTGAAGGAGAAGACACTCATGCGCATCTGCTCGAGGATTTTGTGATGGTTGAGGATTCTCATGAGGTTCAAGAGCAGCCTGTCACGGTCACACGAACAGTGGTATTTGCTGAGACGAGAGCGTCAGAACCGGGCCTTGGTGTTGGTTGAGCTTTTACGACTTCTGACGGCAAATCAGAGAAACTGCACATTTGGAGGCGTGCCGATCGGGGGGCTAAGCGCATGTCGCCACTGCCTCACACTGGAATGCTACGATATGCACCACTCAAATGGTTCCAGGTCAATAGCTGTGCCCAAAAATTGAAGTACCTCCTACTTCAAATGCCAAGCAAGATCATACAAATTGCAAAGAAATCGGACAATGTCGCGGCTCTTAGCCAAATAGATCTAGAACATCAATCAACAAGACAACAATTGGCCACATTTTGCACACAACTCCCAATCCGGCAACTAAGCTGGACCTCGCACCCCTCGTTCTTTGTGCGAGCAGCTTCTGCGCTCAGCCATCGAAAGCAGCCGTGAAGGCAGCACAAAGAAACCAAGGCCGAGTGGCATGCTCACATGATGGCTCCTCACCGCCTCCTGTGCTGCGTGACCGCTCGCTTTATACATTGCGCTGAAGAGACTCCGTAGTCTGTTACTCGCCAGAAGATCGATCTGTCAGAATCACCCCTTGCGTCGGGCTGCATCGGCGTACCTCGGGCTACAATACATTGATCGCCGCAATGTTCGCCCCACCACCGACTGCCACTCTCTCGCGCGCCGAGATCCAGGCTCGTCGGGCGCAATTACAAGCCAAAAGAGCGAGCAGCAATGGCGGAACTAGCATCAGCAGTGCCAGCGAACTGCAGAAGATCGAGTCGAATCCGGAGAGTCCCAAGCAGGAGAAGAAGAAAGGGTCACGCTTCTCTGGAAATAAAAAGGATGTGGAAGAGATTCGAGAGAATGACAAGGAGGAATGGAAGTTCAAGAAGAAGCTGAACAGGAAGGGCAAGTCGACATCGGTGGGCGAGGGTGGGAGTGGCACTAGTCTGCCTGCTACACTATTGCCACCACCTCCAGCGCCGCCTGGTCCACCGAGTCTGAGGACGAACAATAGCGATACAGGCAGCTTTGTGGAGTCGTTGCCATTCGCTCCATCGCCGACTGAGCGAAGGTGCAAGACAGCGCCCCCAAAGCGTCCAGCACGACCTTCTGGAGAGATGTTCCTCAGTCTGCCGCTGTCATCTTCGATGTCAGACTCGTTTCCACGCGCTCTCACACCAGAGTCATTCGGTGGGAGCTCCTTCCGTAGTGCTAGTTCAAGTCCTGCCACGCCGCCTCCATACCAAGCACCGCCTCCAGTACCTGGCGCATTCCCAGTGATGGCGACATCTGGATCAAAATCGAGTAGCCCAAAGCCACCTCCACTGCCTAGTCCGCCTCTGGCAAGCCAGTCAAGCTTTTCTGGGCCTTCATCGCCACCACCTTCAACACCTCCGCCACCAATCCCGGAAAAATCGCCACTTCGCCGACAGCAAACAATACGCCCCAACTCGAACCCAGTCAAATCGACGGGTCTGGGACCAACTGCTCCCAAGAAGCAGCACTCAACGTCCACAGATGCCGACCTTAGCACCGCAATGGCCGAGCTGAGAATGGCCATGAAAGACCCGATCTCGATCGGTCAAACAGCAGGTGAGCAACGTCAACGTCCACCTCACCGTTCGCGGGCAGCCACAGGGCCCGCAGTCGAGATGTCTGTTCTGACTGGAATCAAACCTCTGCAGGTTCGCAAGCCGGTCAAAAGCCCGGTGAAGTATTCATCGCGAAATGGGATTGGGAGTAGCAATATCGTCCCTAGCGAACAAAAGACTGTCGTTACTTCGCCGACGAGAAGCATCGTGGCTGTAGGCAGGGCGCAGAGAATTGCGAAGCAGGGCATCAGGAGGCAGACGGTCACTCATCACCGGAGAGGAAGCTCGGGCAATTCTGTGAAGACCGGGGCGCAGAAGCAGACGAAATCTCCAACGCAACTCGTTGCTCCACGACCGCGCAAGGTGGAGGGCAAGACAATGACCTTGCTGCAGACGTCTGGCTTCTCTTCTGATGTGCCCACATCCGCCAGTCAGTCGAACATCCCGCACTTGCGAACTCAAGTCGTCTCCGGCACAAGGTTCATAGACAAAGACTTGCCCGACACTCCGAGCAGTATTGCTCCAACTCCGACAGAACTCTACCAGCCGTCTCGCAACTCACTCCTCTTAGGTCGCAAGGCCGGGGCCAGTGTCGACAGCGCAAAGCGGAGCCCTCTACTGGCGATCACAGACACAGATAGCCAGGCCAACATCTTGCCTACTTCTGCAATCGCGTCTGCATCGGATGAGATCTCCCCACATCGCTTGACGACTATCCTGGAATACAAAGCGCTTTCAGAAAACTCCCCACCAGCGTCAGGAACCACTACACCCATCGCAACCCAGATCCATCTCCGAGGCGGCTCAGTCGTGACCGTCACGCCGCCGGAACTGAGAGCATGGCAGCGCTCATTCTACATCCAAGGCCCGATCCGACTGCCCAAGCCTGTGATCCTTCCGCGCAAAGACAGCGTAGCGAGCATGGAGCCGTTCCAAGAAGCAGTTGATCGCGTCTACCAGGATGCGCTGTTCGTGCCGAGACGTCGAAGCGACGATGCTATCGTAGACGATGTTTGCGAATTCTTCGACGACTTCTGCTTTGGCGATATTGCTTTCGGAAGCGATCCGCTTGCGATCGAACAAGCCGAAGGTGCCAACGAGGATGATGTGATGGACGTCGATGGGATGGAGACTATCGAGCGCTTCACCACTCCGCCCGGATTTCCTCACGCTGTAGACGACATCAGTCCGATCGAAAAAGTCGTTGCTAAAGATGTGATCGAGGCGTCAATCGCCAAAGCAGTGGTGGTTCCAGAGCCGTCTGTTCCACTACCACCAGTCAACAACGAAGAGACTCTTCGGGCTCGTGGAATTGCACGTTTATCACAGCAGTCTGCCGGACGTAGTTCGCAAGGATCGCGATCGAGCTCTTTCCGCAAAGAAGTGCCTAATGCTTCAAAGCCAGCTTCAGACACATTGACAGCATCCGTGACCGGTGAAAGACAAGACGGCTTGCTACCACTTCTGCCACCACCAGAGGCAAGCATGCTGGATGCAGTAATGGAAGCCAGTCAAGGCGAAGAAGCCGATTGGGTAGAGGAAATGACTCCCGACGGAGATGCTGGCGGGATGGACTGGAGCGACGAGGATGTTGAGGAGACTGACGCTGGTGCGATTTGGACAGCGCCGGCTATCAGGTGGAAGATGCAGCATGGATTGGATAGGGGATTGGTTGGCAGGGAGAGGAGGAATCCGGTGGCGAAGATGAGAAGGTTTGTTGCTACTGCTACTACGATGTTGTAAAAATGTGATTGCTTGTTCTGTGAAGTTCTTGGGATACAGGAAATTGCGTCCGGAAGTTGATGTTGATGTGCAGTGTCGCGATGACTGCGTCCAGAACGACAAAACTATATCTCCATCTAGCAGGGTCGCCGGTCTGAATTCTGAATGGAAGTGCTAATGAGTCTTGATTCGTAGCATCGACGTTCAGATGTGAGGTATGTAAGCCGTCCAGCTTGGAATGGTGTACGTCGAGCGAGGGGAGTTTGGCAAAGCTATGAAGCTTTCTATAAACAGAAAGGCTCGCGATGCGACGTGGCAAAGCACAATGAGGTACGAGTACCACCGAAGACCTCCAAGATACCAGTGATATACACGAGCTTTGGATCCTGGACGAAAGAAGAGATTCGGCAATATAAGTATCACTGAACCGGACATGGCTGCAATCAATGCGCTGACGCGCCACAGTTTCCGCTCGAGCGTGGTGCTGAATCTGTAATGCCAAGCGAGTAGATGCAGGCCTCCGTAGACAAGAAAAGTAAGAGTCATGATCACACACATCCCAGGGCGAAGCTTCATGTACTCCATCTGCTCCACCAGTTTTGCGTCTAGGTTGGGGCTTCCAGAAGTGCGCCTGTAAAGCCAGCGTTCTGTGTGCGCGATCGGTTCGAGGGGCAAGGGTCGATCTGCCTCTACCCACGTAGACCAAAGACTCCTACAGTCTTTCACAAATGGCCGACTCAATATATATATGGGGTCGAGGACATTGATCGACAGTTCGAAAGAAAGGTACAGTCCTGTATTGGGTATTCTTGTCCTAGACCCCGTGCTCCCTCGTAAATAGCTTGAACCGTCGTATTCTTTGCCTTTGCGACGATCGTGGATGAGCGGCTTATCGTGTATGAGATGATTCCCTTCCGCGTCGGAGATAGTGTATGTACCAGAAGCTTCGTCAGTCCTACCAGATCCACGTGACAGGAATATCACGGGCACCATCGAGTCTTGGTCCAAGGAGCTGAGCTCTAGCAGAAACCAGAGATCCAGTGCCTTGCTCTCAACAAAAGTGAGTGTCTCGACATCGTAAGGCTTGTCCCACCAGAAGATGTAGATCAGGAGGGCACTAATGCAATGTGCGAATGTATTAAGCTCGAGTAAGGACACGGCAAGATTTCCATTGAGCCGTGCAATGCATTGAGAGCAGAACCAGAAAGCCTGTACACATGTGACGGCTTTCCCGATCGCATTCGCCTTGCCAGGATTTTGTAAGACCACTCTCTGCAGTTGTAATAAGCTCTGGGGTTCGAATGTCGCCAGATATGCGATGGCGTCTCTGCGCAGAACACGTTGTTCGCCGGTCTTGCTGGTATAGATACAACCTCCACTGAGAGCATAGAATGCCATGCTCATAGTCCACGTCAGATTCGCGTCGTCCATCTTGGCTTTGAAGCGGGCTTCTCGCCGCACTTCACTGTCTTCGACAAACGCAGACTCGACATCGGCATCAGATACCGAGCGATCGCGGACCAGGCCCTCCCTCACCAAGAACCGGCCGAGACGAGACACTCTTAGCCAATCAAGAACCCGAATTGGCATGAAAAACGCATAAGCGGTCGCATTCAGGCAATGACGATAGTATGGCTCCTTTGGCGGGCGCTTCTCGTTGATTTTGGCCAACAGCGCCTTCGCGTTGCTGTACTGCAGCCTATAGTGCAATTTTTGAGCATGTTCTGCAACTCACAAACTTGAAGTCAACATACCACTTACCATGCGTTCAACGCAACTACTTCTGGCGCGATGATCGTGAGTAGTGACCAGCCGATCCTACGCCAGATCTGCTTCGAGCTCTTTTCTCCTGGGCGAGGGACGTTAAGGTGGATTGTTGTCCATACACATAGTATAATGGTGATGACGCAGGTTTGGTAGATGGCCCAAGTCCCGCGCTGCACAGCGTTCGGGTGCCATTCTGGCCGCGCAGTGCTGTTCTCGCTATGCACGATTATCATGGTAGGTTTGGGTAGCAAAAGTCTCGGAAATCGCAAAAGTAGTCGACAAGGTGAACACCTGGATTGAAGATCGTCCAGTCCCCGCCGCCCCTTAACTCCTATCGTTATGCTGAGGGCGATGAGGCGCAGCCTTCACATGAATCCCAATGGGCTGTGTAGACGCAGGGTGGCGTATCAGAGAGGGCACTTACTCTCTGCCATAAGTGTGCATGCCCCTTGTAGGCTCTTTGCTGAGCAAGTCACGTGTATGCGATTAGCATGGAATGTCCGGTACCTCCTACAGTATCAAGACGTGATCTACGAGTGGGCGAAGCAAGTGGCTTGATGTCGTGCAACCGCCACACCGGAAGCACTGCAAGATCGTACAACTGGTGTCAAGGCACCGTGCAGAAGGATGTGACCTTACGCCCCAGGCGACAACTGCCAGCGCATCGTGTCTAGTACGCGCGTGGCCGTCCTGGTGGATGCGTGCTGGCTAGGAGCAGCCTCGCGCAGATTGTGGCCTGATGCTAGGAGGCCTTCCGACGGGAGTCGTTCGATAGCGTAGACATTATGCATGCAAAAAATCCTCAGGCTCCTAATGCTGTGAAGTAGAGATACTTTCGAAAGCATATGAGTGGTCAAAGAGGTCAAGTCACACCTGCTTGATGAGCTGGCCTCGAAACGCACTCCGCCCCGCCAAGCCGCCACCATCATGTCCTTTCGATCCCATCGAGCCGATTCGCCGCCTCACTTCATCTCAGCCCTCGCTGCCAGCCGCGTTGCAACTCGTCGCGCTGATGAGTGTTTGCCTTGGTGGCTTCTAAGTGCGTATTCCGCGAGTTCCAACTCCCGTCTCGCATGCCTGCAGTCGAAAGGCGGCCGCATGACGATGAGCACCCGCACGGCTGGCGTGCTGCCTCGTTGCCCAACACCTCAATGAGGCCGCCGTATCAGGCTGAGAACATAAGAAACGATCGTCGCCCTCACGCCTTTCATTTTTGCTCGTGAAACACCCGCCTGCCATTTTCTGTTGGCAGCAATTCTCCAAACCCACATCTCAACACTCCGTAGGTAGCAAACTGACCAAAGCTTATCGCCATCATGTCATCACACAATACCCTCTCCGGAGACGACATTGTGGCGAATTTGGAGCGCGAACGACAAGCCATCTTCAATAGAGACATCTCCGAGGCTGAGCAACATCAGCAGTGGTCCCTTCACAAGGCCAAGATCCAGGCGTATCTCGCCGCAGACATGTCACCAGTGCGCGCTCTCGCACAGCACAGCCGATCACTTGCAAAGACTGCTTCACGTGTAGGAGACTCAACTTAATTTCCAAGTGATTGGAAGTCATCTTCGCTGTGCTAATCCCCACAGATTTCCACTGGAGATCCACCGTACAGCTCTACCAACGGCTTTTCGATAGCCACCCCAAGCATCCAACACCCTACCGAGACTGCACAACAACCCAACGAACATACTGTCTTTGACCCAAGCGAGTACATCGCTCGCAAGCACAGCACTGATCAATCAACATCAGCCGCAAAGAGGCAAAGGCTTGATGGCTTGTCCACATCGAGGCAGCTGTCTTTGTCAACCTCAATGGTGGCCGACCAACTCGGCTCATCGCCATCAACCACCATGTTGACGCCGTGTCCGTCAGTATTGCAAGGCTGCAATGCCTCAAGCTATTATCTCTCACCATGTTCGTCATATAACTCATCTTTCTGCGGAGGTGAAGACATGACTAGGCAAGGCAGTAGTATGTCCAGCACGTCCATAACAGAAGGCTTTGGTATGCTGCGAGTTGAGTCTTCTGGTCCGTCAAGTTTCAGCGCCCCTTTCCCCACCCCACTTCACGAGCAGCAAGATCAGTTTCCTTTCCTCTCCAATTCTATCATGAGCTCTATGACTGAAAAGCCATGTAGTAGCACTTTCTTGCATGTTACTACTGGTGTAGAAAATGTCGCTCTGCAGCAGGGTGACCTTTTCAGAGATATTGGAACTGGGTTTGATGATTTTGGTAATGGTAGTATTTCTTACTCTTCCTTTGATTCCTCTCGCAAGCATGATCCCGCGGTCATCGGCGTGCCATGGCTGATGCCCGCCACCCAGAGGATTGACGATCAAACGGCACACATGCAGCGCACCGACTCTCAGATCAGTACGTCAACCACTTCGAGCACCAACTCAACAGCATCTCAGCAGAAAGCTGCCGCACGCCGCCAAAAGCAGATCGCCAACGGCGCGTCACAACCACTGCTTCCGAAGATTCCGGCTTCACATTTCAAACCCGCACCCAAACCCATAGCCGCTCCAAAGCAGCAGATCTCTCGCCTGCCTTCTCACCATAAGCCGAAAACTCCTCTCCAATGCCCAGACTGTGCCATCACTCTCCGAGGACCCCACGAGCTTCAACGGCACTGGGAAAACGTGCACGCACCCTTCAAGCGTGTCTGGGTCTGTGTTCAGCCTGAGCAGTCTCCCTTCGAGCCCAAGAAGGCCCTTAGCATCTGTAAACAATGCAAGCAGGGCAAGCAGTACAATGTGTACTATAATGCGGCTGCGCATCTAAGGCGAGCCCATTTCTGCCCGAGCAAGAGGGGTCGCCGACCGAGAGGTGAAGTTGCCACTTCTGCTCTAACTCTGTCGATTGAGAGAAGTAAAGGGCCGAGTATCGAGGAGTTGAAGGCGCATGGTTGGTTGAGGCAAATCACAGTGCCGAATTCTGGACCGCGCACGACTGCCGACAACGACGATGATAGCCCAGATCAACCTAACGCGACCGACTTTGACAACGCAGATCCCTATGCCGATGCCGATGACAACAACGATTCCCAAGGTGGTGCTACTGCCTTCCAAGACGATTCGACAACCTTGCAGCTCATGTCTTACAACCCATCAATATCATCTCCAGACCCTCCTTGCCAACAATATCGATTCATCGATTCCCAACAAGAAGATATCTGCATGCAAACTCTTGGTCTGCAGCCCACAAGCCTTTCGATGTTCGACGAAGGATATGCACTGAGTGATGTTCCCACCCAGACAGTGCGTGTAACCAGCGACTGGAACTCCAATTCCGGCTACTCCGCGCCGATGATCGAGCAGAGCTTCTCCGCTCCTGGTAGGATGGCGATGAGGTAGTGAGCGGGAGGTATCTCCCGGGTCGGAGGGTCTTCTTGCATGGCGGATGTAATGTTGCTTTCGCTCGTAGTCTTAGTAATGAAGCCTAATACTTAATGAAGAGCTGCTATTAATCTGTAAAGATTCAGACGACCGTGGCTACTTCACCGGAGCATGTCGGTAGGACCATGAAACCTGGCGGCTCATGTCCAGGCAAGCCTAAATTTCGAAATAAATGTCTGGGCTGATGTTGCAAATAGGTGCACGCTTGATACATATGCTCTGCTGATAGATCAAGTGTGCTATCGTTGACCGGTCATTCTTCCATCAGGTCGCCGCGGACAGAGCGCGGCGTCAGGATGCAGCAATTGTTGCTCATCGGTAATAAATCTACCATCTATGCCTCAGAAAGTTTCCAGAAAGCGTCTAGTTTTGTTCGGCAAAATAGTGCGGTGACTAGAAACTGAGCATCGCGCTGATCTCCTCAGGGCTCAACTTCCGGTAGTCGACCACTTTGCCCCTGCAATCACTCTATCCATTGCGAGATGAGAAAATCCTTCGTTTGACGGCGAACGCCGAAGGGACTGAAGCACATGGAGAGCCTCGTCGTGATAGGGCTGCGGAGCCTTCGACAAGGTTGATAGAGGAAGTCCTTGACGGAAGGTCAGTAGTAGACCTACTTGAGAAGAGGTTTTGTTGTCCGTTGTTCTTTCGTAGTCGTGTGTACAAGAATAATTGGGTTGGTGACAAGTTGTGATGACGAAAGTCGAGAACAAGTAATGCCAGACTAGATTTCATGTAGGTCACGCGGGAGCAATGGTGTTGGCGAGGCGCTGCTCGTCAACAGGGATATCGCTCACGAGCATCCTCCCAGCCAACTTCTACCAACTGGCACGCACGTCGTAAGTATAGCCATTCTATTGGCAAAATAGTTGTCTCTTCACGAGTCTGACATCTTGTAATAGAGCCTCTAGTCGCATTTCAATTTCCAGTGTTGTGACGTGATGGTAGTCAATGTATATGTTCACATGCTTGTTTCCGTGTACATGTGTGTTCATGCAAAACCCCAAACCCTACCAACCCTAATGGGCTTGAGTGAATACCTCAGGCATAAAAATAGTCCCTGCATAACTTCCCGCTTAGGTAGCGAGATGCACTTCAATGCACTTCAGCGACCGCTACACCGCTCTTCACATCACCAGCACAGTCCAGCGAATCTTATCTCTCCAACCGCTTGCTTGCCATGTCGGTGTAGGATCGCCCAAGGCGAACTCATCACATTCTGCCCTCACTCTCTTGATGTGATATTCTCCCAAACCAGCCATAGTCTTTGCCAATGGCTGCGTTGGCTGGACTCCAGTGTCTGGACTGATGCTAAAGCGGCAACTGTAAGTGGGGTTCGAATGTCGGTTCCAGTGTCGGTTCGAGCAAGCAGGTATTCGATATGGCGAGGGAGCAGGAGCCCGACGCCCTGATCGTCGCGTAAAGTTTGAGCCGAACCGTGTTCCATTGCGATTCCAGTTTGACTGCAAATCCTCAAAAGAAGGCGGGACCCCTCGAACGAGTTCTTCGTCTTCTCTCAATGCAAGTGGAAGGCGTTGAGACATGAGACATGGCCAACGGCACGAGCACCAGTGACTGAGAAGCCCTTACGCAAGCAAACGACGACCGAGCGGGAAGCGGTAAGTGACGGTCACGTGTCATTGAGCCGTCTTATGAAGAGAGACCACCGCATGTGATCTTGTGACCACGCCCTTCACTCAATGGCACGATCGCTCCTTCACTGAACAGGCCTGTCGACATCACCTGGAACTACCCCGCCGTCGTCACTACACAAAAGCAACGCCACAATGTCTCGTCGCGAACACTACAGACTCAACACAAAATACTTCGGTATGCCAGTAGGCCCAACACCACCGAAACCCACACCAAAACCAACCCCATCCGCCACCATGCCAGGCAGCGAAAACAGCTTCCCAGAGTACGCCGATGGCGATGTCCTCGTTGTCATCACCGCGGCGCGCCGCTACAAACTACACTCGACCGTCTTGCGCCGCGCCAGTCCGACCATCTCTGCCCTCTTCGACGAAATTGCTCCTTCCGAACCGAGTCTCAAGATGAGGAGGCGTGGCATGACCATCAAGCATCGTCTGCACCTCATCGACAACCCGAAGATAGATGAGGATCGCAAGCCAGGCGTCAAACCTCCGCTTCATTGCCTGAAGCGTGTTATGTTCGACGAGAGTGGCAATCCCGCCAGCGACTACCCTGCTCTACTTGGCGATGCGAACGAGAATGGCCGTGTGGTGCCGCAATTTGTCCTGGTAAGTTATATTGCTGCCAACGCTTTTGAATCATCAAAGCTAATCTTTACAGGCATGGGAGCAAGTCCTCGGAGCCTTCTACAACCGCAACATCGACATCGGTGACAACGAGCAGGATGGCATTTCGTACATCCTTGAAACCGCAGGGACCGTCCTGAAGGTAGCCGACTACCTCGGATGCGTGAGTCATGCCAACTCTCACATATCATTGTTCCAGAGAAACATATTCTAACACTTCCCAGCCCACCCTCGTCACCCGGCCCATCGAAGCCTCCTTCCTCTCCCTCAGCCAAGTCCTCCACCGCTCCATCGCCACCAACCCCTCCCCCTGGCTCGACTTCTCCTACCGCCTCCGCAGCAAAACCCTCTGGAAAGAAGCCCTCATCCACGGCGCCGGCCGCTTCAACAGCCCCGCCATCCAAGCCTCCCTCCGCGACAACGACCTACGCCCCGAAATCGTCTCCATCCTCACCACCAAAGCGAACCTCCTCAAAAACCTCGCCATCGCCACCGAAACAAACCTCCTCAGCTACTACCCTGAGTCTCTCCAACGCACCAAGACCGTCGGCCGCGCCGACCGCGACTCCATCGGCCGCGCCAGCTACGCCAACGACATCATGCAGTGGATCGGCCTCACAATCTGGCGCCACTGGCTCTCGCAGCAAGTCGCGTCGGACAAAACCCACCACGCCGAGGACATGGGCTGGGAGTTCTTCCGGCTGGTGGCGCGCGCGGGGGAAGCGTACCTCGATCGCAACCAGCTGCGCCAGTTCCATGAGTACTTCCCCATGAGCCTGAAGGGCGAGAGCGTGGTCGAGAACCGCATCTCGGAGCTGAAGCAGGATGGGCAGGGCATGGTGCGGGCTGTGCTGGAGAATCAGGCGTATCTTGATGTTGATAAGTTTCCCGCTGGGCATCTGACGTGCACGTGGGTGGGGCCTGACGACTATCCGTGGGAGCACGAGGAGAGGTCGAACGCGAACGGTGGGTTTCTGGGTCAGACGGCAGAGCCTTCTGAGTTCGGCGGTAGCGAGGACGTCGATGGCATGTCCGTGGATGACTCGGAGGCCCAGTCCGTCGCCGGCGGTAGTGAGGGTTACCGCTGAAGACGCCTAAGAGCTTCTCGCCAGACACGGGCGAGAAAGCAGGACAAACAAACATCGACAAAGCTGCGAGATTATGGGCTGTGGCATCCACTTTTTGGCGAAATGTCACTGGCGGAACACCACAGAGACAACGAAATGGCGTCTCTGAATCTTCTCGTTTCTCACTCAATCATCTCCTGCTGCAGGTATTGCCTGTAGCCACATCTGATTGAAGCCGAGAGGCAAAGCGAGCAAGCAGAGAGGAGTACTTTTCGGTTTTCTACCACCGAGCTCAAACAGCATGTGCCCGTTGGTATAGAGTACCTAGTCAAACTGCACAAACAACATGATCATTTCCTAGCGATGCAAGAAACATTTCCAATAACAGTCCAATCTTCAAGACTCAAGTCTCGTTCCAAGAATGTGCATCTTCCTTTCTCCAAGCTATGTTACTTTATAATCATCAGCGATAGACAGATAACAACAGCTGGCTAGCCTTACAGGGCTCGATCTCCTTTGCACACCCACGCGTGAGCGTCGCCAATAATCGTACAAATCCTTTTGCGACGATAGTTCCAAACGTTTCCTCCCATACTCACACATCGGTGAGTTCCATTTTGAAAACCGTGAAAGCGCTTCGATAACGCCCCTAACGCAAAAACCAACCCGTCCCTTCCAAAAGAGCGCTGAACGCTGTGCGAAAAAAAAAATCGTAAACAACCACACCGAATTCACTTCTAGTGCACGCCAAAAGATAAAACACCTCAGAACAAATATCTTCCGTCACCAAAGATGGCGCTTGCTGTTTGAAGCTCAAATTCCTCCTCCTCCTCCTCCTCCTCCTCCTCACCAAGTCTCAGCAATGTATTGGCCATCCTTCTTCTTCTGCTCCCAGAACTGAGTGGCAGTCTCGTAATCCAAGTTGCCCTTGTCCATGGCAACATCGATAAGCGCACTCTGAACACCCTCGCCCATGCCCTTTGTGCTGCCGCACACGAAGACACGGCCGTCGATGGCGTTGATAACGAACCAGACAATGTCGGCCTGCAGACGGACCTCATCCTGCACGTACTTAGCCACCTTGCGCTGGTTGCGGTCCTCTTTGACTGTGAGCGAAGCAGCGTCCTCTTCCGCCGAAGCAGCGGGCTCTTCTGCTGTGGGTGGCGGTGCTTGGGCGCGGCTCTGCACGACTTTCTTGATTTCCTTCTCGTGCGTGCCGAGCTCGCCCTGGTAGATTTCGTCGAGCATGCTGTCGCGCACACCCTGGACGAGCCAGATCTTGTTGGCGCAGTTGGCGTTCTTAAGGCGGTTGAGGATGAAGCCACGGAAAGGTGCCATGCCGACACCAGCGCCGATGAGCATCATAGGGCCGTCAGAGTTGAACTCGCGGGAGAGAGGGTTACTCATTAGACCGCGGAACATGGGGATCTGGATGTTAAGCTGGCGACCGGCGACACCTGGTTGGGGAGCGGGTTGACCGGCAGCCTCAGCGTCTTCGATCGCTTGCTTCTCGGCGGCAACGAAGCGGAGAGCTTGGCGTTCCAGGAATCCAGAACCAACACCAGTGCGGCTTGTGTTGCCTACTGAGGAAGTCTCGTGGATGGTGACAGCCATCTCGATCAGACGGCGGCCGGCGAGGCCTTCGCGCGCCGAAGAGACGTGAGGATCGTTGCTGAGAGAGTAGAATCGAGGCATGAGTTGGTTGAGAGTGGCGAGAATTGCCTCGAGAGGCGGCTTCGAGGATGGGAAAGCATGGAGAAGTTGCTGCAGCGTAATGTGAGGACCCGAACGAAGATCGCAGAAGGCTGCCAGACCTTGCGCTGAACACAGGTACATCAAGATCTTCTTCTCGTTCTCTGCGGTGGCGTATTCCGCGAGGACGCGGAACAGTGCCTTAGTCGGTGCCGTGGAACTGATGTCGACCGTCCATGTGAGGATCTCACGTCGTGTTGTGACCAGTTCGCGTGCCTCTTCGTCTCCCCAGATGGTCGGCCAGCGACCGCCAGTTGTATGCAGGCGAATTGGCTTGTCACGAACGAAGCGTGGCACTCCCAATTGATCCATGATGTCATCAACCACTTCTGGATCGTTCGGCGGGCAGATTCCAACGGCGCCACCAACCTTGAAGTCAACTCCGCCTTCCTCTGGGTAGTCTGTGACATCAATGTCGAAGTGGAAAGTTCTCTTCTCGGCTCCAGGCTTCGTGAGCTCGCGAGCGCCGTATACTGGTGCGTTGAAAATGTCGTAAGGAGGGTGTGGCTTCATGTACTGGGGTGGACGGTTGATCACGGCTTTTGCGTCGTGCTCGTGTCTTTCGCCAGGGAATTTCTGTGCAATCGATTCTCTGCGTAGAGGGCCGAATGACAGCTTGATTTCTGGCATGTCGACAATGTTTGAGAGCGGCGTGTCTAGTGTGAGAGAGCGCAGAGTCGGCGCCAGAAAACGGAAAGCATCATTGTCGGGTGCAACAATGGGTTTGAAATCAGGCTGGGTGCTCTTTCGAGGCAATGCAAAGTTCTTGCAGCAGCTCTCTCCACAGCAGTATTTTTCCAAAAACTTTGTTCCGCTGCCTCCCTTTTCCAAGAGTTTATTAATCTCTGACCTAGTGGAGACATATGTGGTGCTTGCTCTTCGTTTGCGCTCTCTTGAAGGACTTGTGGCAAGCTCTGGTAGTTTGTCGAAAGACTCATCGGCTGAAACTTCCTGTGGTTCGGTCATGGGAGTTGAAGGCGCATCCGAGGTGCTGTCCTCGTCGGTTGTGCCACTGAGGCTCTCGGCGCTTGAGCGAGTCGAATCTGTGATTGCATATTTAGGCTGGATGCGAGGCGAGAGTTTGCTGATTTTGTGTGTGATGGTAGGGTCTGTAGGAATTGGGTTGTCTGGGTGGCTTGTGGCGCTGTTTGGTATGGGGCGGTGACGGTAGGGGAGCGCCGAGAGTGAATGGCGGCGGTTTGGTGAGCGTGGAGCGGCCATGGCTGTGGTGTGTGTTTTTGGTGGTGATTGAGGCTGTAGGGTGTGCGACAGCGGTGGTTAATATTGTTGCGCAGTGTTGTATGTGGTGTCTAGGATTGACTGTGCGGCGAGTAATCACAGTTAGTTTGGGGTATATTGCATTGGTAATGCGCGTGTAGCAGGCAAAGGACAGAAGGTAGGACAAGTAGGAAAGCAGTAGTAATAGACGGGTGCAGGTTGCAAATCAATGCGATCGCTGGGAAGTATGACGGGATGGGTGGGGTTTGCTTGACGAACCAAGAAGTTCAATGTTCTTCCAGGCCGGCCTGCGGCGACGGAACGAGGAGGCCACGGGACTCGAGATGATTGGCGATAAGATCGAGGCTGACAATTCACACCACTTCCGCACGATCTGCCGAGGCGCGAGGCTGCTAGGTGTCACTTAGTGCCGCAGCAGTTCCTTTTGGCGCAGCGAGAGGCAATACAATGCTGCAAGTCACTTTATTACTTCTGCTCGGCTATGCTGGCTGGCGGCTGTGGTCGGAGGACAAAGGGCGAGGACAAGGCAATTGGGGGGGGGAAGTTGCTGGGTATCTGATGGAATTGGGGCGAGGATCAGATAAAGAGAACGGAGAGGGCGGCGAGGAGAAAAAGAGCCGGGTCGGCAAAGGGAGCAAGCACGGATGCTGAGATGATGAGACGACTTTGAGCTGAGCCTTGGCCGGTTCAGGAGAAAGTCACACCATTTGGTGATAATTATCCATCTCCAATCTGATACGCCATCCCAAGCATTGTCCACTTTTGCCATATCGGGAAAGGCGCTCCGCCGATTGCTGTCCCTTGCTGTCTCTTGCTGTCTCCGAGATCGCTCGGCTCCAGTGGGCGGTGATATGCGACTTTTAGCTGCACACTCGACATCTGGAGTGCGTCGACTAGCATCGTCTAGCAGCGTGCTACTTGATGCATACTACTACCATTCTGCTGGGTGCGACGTTAACATGGGGAAGTAATGGCATGCAGGTCACTGTTCATCCAGGCTTGGCGACGAAGGACGGCAAAGTTCGTCTTCGGGTGACCATGAGTATTCACATATTCACATCCGCGCAGTACAACAATTGTTGCATGCCTGAAGATCACTCAAAACAGATGTAGGGAGCATTCGAGATTACAGCACATATCCGAGTACACATGCGATCTTTTCTGTGGATTTAATCATCACAAATGAGTGTCAGGCACACAGTTCAAACTCCACAGGCGTGCAAGGCTGAGGCAGCCCCACGGCAGAAGGATTACCCTGACACGAGCTTACTATACATTATCGACCATCGGCGTGCTCCAAGAGTCCAGCTGAATGCCCAATATCCCCTGTAGGCCTCAGAGTGTCTCCAGGTTCCATGTTAAATATATCAAAGTGTGCTACCATGTCGGGACACCTTGCGGGGCTGAAGGACAGGCCACGCTGGGAAGGCAAATCCGACTATAGTCGCAGTCCTTCGAATCCGAGGGATCCAATGGTAGACCGAACGAAACCATACGAAACCGCGACGAGCTCGGTCAACAAGTCACACAATCGCGTCTGTTTGTTGTCCCGCGTTCGAGAGAGTGATGAGCTCGTGAAAGCCGCGATCATTTTCAAGCACAGTTCATATTCATATTTGTTAAGGCGCGCGTCTCTACCTTCTTTTAGGGTTTAACCCTTCTACTCCTGCCCTTTTTCTCAAGCTTGCGACTACGCTAAACCCGAAATGTAATCTCGTTATATTGCTGCCTTGAGCGAGGGTCTTCGTAACCCAGGCGGCACGATTGTCAGCTCCATCTCGACAGCAGGCGTGCAGTTGCCTATGCTTTGCTCTTGACACGAGAATCTCTGGAAATCATCGCATCTATGTTGCAATAAATGTCGCCGAATCTGCAAACACATCGCATATGATCTTAGACGCCACTCACGAACAGCATGCAAAATGGAGGCCTACAGACATGGACGCAGCGCGCATCTCACGCATCCGCCCGAGAAGATTAGCCACCTCACCAGGCTGTACACAGACGCCAAAAAGAGTGCAACTACAAACATCAACATAAACCCATACGCTGCCGCACATCTGGAAACTCCTGAGCAATTCTGGGCTTTACAGCGCAAATTTCGCATTCAGAAGGATCGCTTCATCACTTGGGGTCTTGCCTGGAGCGATGACACGAATGGGCCAAACGGCGACATCGACGAGTCTGTTGCTAAAGCTGGGTTGACCGAGATTGTTGAAAGCGTCTTGGGCAACGTTCGTGAAGTGATCAACGAACTTGACAATGTTCGATCTGGCCGTGGGATTGTCAAGGCCGGCGAAACTGTCAAACAACCTCTACCTTTTGACGAATCCCGCTATACTGACTTACTCAATGATTTGACGACTTCAAATGACACACTGTACGACTTGTCAATATCACGGAAAGCCCTGGCTCGTGGCGAACATCCCACATTCACCCCACAGCAAGATGCAGACATACAGTCTTTCCGCAAGCCAACGTCTGCAAGCAGGCGCACTGGCAAGACTGCCAGTGTTGCCGACAGCGAACTTACTCTTGTGAACCCACAGCCCTTCTCACGACCTCCTTTCTCGCCGTACTGCGGGCTTCCTCCACGGATCGAGCTCTCTGCTTTGCGCCTACCTGAGGAGCGACCGCCGCCTTATGAGAGCGTCGGAGTGCCCATCGCCACTAGATTAGTCGGACAGCTGTTGAGAGCAAGAGCATCGGATAGTGTCCAGGCTGCTCTAGGGAGTGGTGCCCCGGAAGTCTCAGTTCTCGTCGAATACGCCAACTTCGACTCTACATACCACGAAACAGGCGTCTGCCCTCCACTGCAGCGGCTGGAAGCACTTCACGCAGCCTTTATGCCCATGCGTGCTGAGTCACAACATAACATCAGCCTTCTAGGATACTTCGAAGATCCTCACGGCCCTCGCATCGGCCTTGTATATGACCTTCCTTACTCAGTGCAGAACCGGCTTCATGCAACTGCTATCTCATCGGCGGAGACCTTGGCACCATTAAGTCTTCTAAATCTCATTCGAAAAGCAAAACCAATACAATCAACCACTCCGGATGTTGACCCTCCGCCACTCGAAGCTCGTTTCAAGCTAGCATTGCGGTTGACTGAGCAGCTGCGCGGCCTGCATCTAAATGAGCTGCCCCATGGCAACATCAATAGTAGCAGCGTGATCTTCGCTATGACATCCAACGAGGCCTCGTCAAGGCGTCTGAAGTGTCTCAAATCACCAATTTGGGCATCATTCGATGTGTTCTCGAAGAGCGCTGTAGAAGGCCTACATCGGTCTTCCAACCTCAACATCTACCGCCATCCAGAAGATCACCCATACACATCTCAACGGGATCTGGCAACAGATATTAGGTTCGACTTGTACAGTCTGGCACTAATCTTGCTCGAGGTCGGTATTTGGCAGTCACTGGGTGACATGTTCAAGCCCAAATATTCTCTTGTCGACTTCAAGATTCGACTGGAGAAGCTTTGGGCACCAAAGCTTGCATCGAGATGTGGCACAGCCTACATGCGTGCCGTTCAGATTTGCTTGCAGGCTGCAGATCCAGGCGAGGTCTCCAGTATGACCACTGAGGGCATCTACGACAAAGTGTGCACACACCTTCAGAGATGCTGCCTGCTGGATGGCGAAGGCGAGGACTCGACGGAGCCACCCGAAATGGCGTCTTATCTTGCAGAGCTGTCAACAAATCGTCGACAGTTGCCAGCGACACCTTCAAACATGTCTGAGCGCGTGTCACAGCCGCTTGCAGAAACAGCGTCTCTGGAGGAGACCCAATCGAACACTAGCACGGCTCCTAGTAGCTTCTCCCGCCTTTCGTCTTTCTCCAACCTAGCTGGCGCTGGTAATGTTACTGCACCAATTCGAAGACGACCTGTGCCTCACAGGTCCAGCACAACTTCGCTGGAGCCACGCAACACCCGGGCTTCAAATGTCGGGTCCTTCCAAGACTTCAAGCGGAAAGTCATCATCATCCAAAAGAAGTGGAGGGAGCGATCTGATCGATGCCGCGAAGCCAGACTTAGTGCTGCACTTCAGCAAGCTACCTTGACCAAAACCTCCAATGCTATGGCACGGATTAAGCCGAAGCTGAAAGAGTTCCCGCTGCTGGAAATTCCTCAAGCCATTCGAGACGACTGGGACTACAACACTGCTTATAAGCTTGCACGAATCTGTACAAAAGCTCTGAAGGGCTCGCCTGAATCCTCCTCGATCTGCCTCACTTCGTACGGAGAAACGCCAGAGACAGCACGACCAACATACCAAATCACATGCCGCTCTACACATAAGGTCAAGGAAATGTTGAAGCGGTACTTCAAGTGTGACCCCAGGTTGTGCTATGTCGTCGTGGAAAAAGGGCAGATCAGTCGGTGTCGAAAGGCTCGCCGAGAGTCAGCTGCTCAGTTGGCCTTGAGGTCAATGGCGCCTCGATTTGAGCAAGAGTCTGATGCAGGTAATCCGGATTATCAACCTCAGCCCATGTGCGGAGCTTCAATTGGTGCGTACAAAGACGAGGCGCATCTTCCTCCAGTCTCCTTCGGCGGTCTCATCAACGTCGATGGCCGTGCGTTTGGAATGAGTGTCCACCATATGTTGGAGGCAGAGGATGACGAAGACGAGGACTACGATGATAACGACGAGGACGACGAAGACGACTCTTCGAGTGTGCTGAGCATGGAGGATGTACCCGAGCCACTGGAATCCGACGACGGTAGCACGGTCCGCCAACTATCTAGCATCTCCGACGTCAGCTTAGACGAGGACTCTCAAACCGACGGAGACGCCGCAGGCGTTACCCCAGGCGACGGCATCGAAATCGAAATCACCCAGCCCGCCCTCGACGACGCCATCAGCCTCAACCTCCACGCCGACGAAGAAGACGACGACGACGAAGACTCCGGCATCGACGAAGATCACATCCTCTCCTACAAGCTCGGCCAAGTCCACGCCTCCTCAGGCCTCAAGCGCAGCGCTTTCCACTCCACCGAAACCGGCTACCGCGGCATCAGCGCTTCCCTCCCCCAAGAAATCGACTGGGCGCTCCTCGAGCTCCTCCCGCCACGCGTGCACCCCTACAACGTCATCCGCGGCGGCAAGAAGTTCTGCGACGCGACCTCGCGCTCCGGCCCAGACTGCTTCCCGGTCTCCATCAAACGCAGCGCCGAGCTCGCCGGAGCAAGAGTCCACTGCCTCGGTCGGACTAGTGGCCTGGCCAGCGGTGTGATCTCGAGCTCCATGGAACTGCTCAAGCTGCACGGCCGCAGCACTTTCTCCGCCAGCTGGACAGCCCACGGCGGGTTCGGCGTAGGAGGCGACTCCGGAGCGTGGGTCGTCAGCAGCGATGGCAAAGTCTGCGGACATGTGCTCGCTGAGCGCACGGGCAGGACGTATATCTGTCCGATGGACTTGCTGTTCGCGGATATCAGGGAGACGCTAGGTGCTGTGGATGTTGCGCTGCCGAAGCTGTGTGAAGCGCCAACTAGAGCTAGGGGTGCTAAGGGCGAGAGCATGGAGGCTGCAGTTGCGAGACTGAGCCTGGGCGATTGCAGTGGCGGCGGCGTGCCTGTTTCTCGGGCTTTGAGTTCTGGGGGAGTGAGGTACGGCGGGCAGAAGAAGCAGGAGTTTGCGCGGAGCGTGGAGCCTTTGCGCTCTGCTGGTTGAGATTCATTGATTTTTGCTGGTCTGTGGAGTCGAGGTGACTATTCTTTTTGAGTTAGCTAGGTCGGTTTGGAGTGTTCTTGTTGTTGGTCTGGAGATTAGAGTAGGATACCCCGTCATATGCATTTGTCATTAACATTACATGTTGTACCACGTTGGCTCCGGCATGTGTAGATTGCCGTTAAGTTCTCATCATTGAAGCAGTGTTATATATAGTACGCTGATAATTTGGGGAATTCATAACAGGCAGCCTTTATCATCTCAAACTCGCATGAATCGAACAAGGTGGTATGTTTTGATCATGTACCCGTTTCATTTCCATTCCCATCATTTACAGAATGACATACCTCACATCATAACATCATCTAATCCAGCTCATCGACAGCAAGTGTCTGACGCTCCTCTTGCACTGGCGCCTGAGCCTGACCCTCACTCTGCCCAGCCTTATTCGCCTCTCTCCGCGCCTTATTCTGCCTCTCCAGCTCCTCAACGGCCTTCTGCCCCTCCTCCGTCGTCGCATCGATCACGCCCTCTTCCAAACTCAGCATACCTCCATTGCCCAGCTGCTCGACGACCTGCTCCGCTTCGTCCACGCTCATCTTGCCCAGCACTTTATTCACCTCATCCAGACTCTCGCTCGCAAGCGCGCGCTGCAGCCCCGGCGGGAACGAATCGAAGATCTTGCGCGCGGCGCGCTCGTCGTCCGTCGTGCACTGGTCGAGCGGCGGCGGCGTGACGATGTTGATTTGTGTGTTTGGGTCGACGGCGTGCAGCTGGATTTGCTCCTTGTCGCTGCTGCCGTCTTCGTGCTCGCGGGCCAGCTCGGCCGTGCGCGAGCGAATGCGGGCGTAAGTGGAGTTGACGTCGTCGAGGAAGAGCTTGCGGGCCTGGTGGCCGGGGGTCTGGATGCGCTTGAAGAAGAGGCCGACGCCGTCCTTGCCGAGCTGGCGGCAGTATTGCAGCAGGAGTGCTTGGTGGACGCACTGGCGGGCGTAGTCTTCTTGGGATTTCTGCCCCTTGGCGTTGGACTGCGCGTTGAAGGCTTCGACGAGCAGGCCGTCAGTTTCGCGCTCGGAGAGGATGGCTGGGTTGCGGCCGATGAATTCGAGGGAGCTGGCGTAGTCGCCGAGGGAGATTTTGGCGAAGCGCTTTGCGGTTGCAGAGGCTTCGATGTCGGCGTCATCGTCTGAGGCGCCGTCTTCAATGTCTGCCTCTGCGCCCGAAGTCAGAGCACCGTCACCCTTTGTTTTGTGGCCAGGGTTGAGCAGTTCGGGCTGGACGGACGAGGCAGGAGCAGCAGGCGTGGGCTTTGCGATGTAGGAGCTGTTGAAGCCTTCGTGTATTGACTCAGAAGTGATCTTGCCGGCCTCCAACTTCTCCTGTTTTGCGAGGTCGGCGTTGAGGTCTCTCTGCAAGCCGTTGACTTTATCTTGGTGTGCCTTGACTTCCTTCACGAATTGCGCATAGCGTTCGGGGCCTTCGGCCTTGCCCTTGTCAATCTCGCTCTTCACCTGGTCTACAAGAGTGCCCATCATCTTGCTGTAGCTCGGCAGTTCCTGGTCGGTGTGCACGCCCTCTGGAGGTGCGGGAGGGTTATCGCTGCCTAGGCTTCCATCGCTCGTGACGTCCATCAAAGCATCGAACACCACCTCGTCTACCTCGCTAGCATCCTTCTTGCTCTCTACCTCGGCCTTGTGCGAGTCCAGGCTCTTCAGCAGAGCGTCGATACGCGCGAGCAGACCATCGTTGATCACGCGCTCGTACTTGAGGGTGGTGATGCGGTGTTTCCTGGACAGACGCTCCTGGTGGATCTGGTTCTGCTTTGCGCGGATGAAGGAGCGTTTGTCGACGTTGGGGTGGACTTCGATGTCCGAGTCGTCGGACAGCTCGAGAGCGTCCCATTTGCTGTAGTCGAGAGGCATGGTTGTTGTTGTATGGTGTGTTTTCTCCTGTACAGGATGATTTGGTCGAAGTGTTTGAGCCTGAGAGCGAGTGATGATGTGACGTTTGTTTTGGACTTTCTTGAAGGTTCTCGAACCCTCCCCCACTGTGATGGAAAGCCCCACCTTCCAACTTGGAGTGTGGTCTGTCACTTACATACCTGCTTGTAATCATATTTGTGATAACCATACAGCACATGCTTCATGGGGAAGTCTTGCTAATATAACCTGCACTGGGCCTGGCCAGTCTGTCCCATGGATGCCCCATCAAAGCTCTCGAGCCTTTGTACGAGTGCAGATGAGCCGGGATTCCAAAGATCGGTAGTAAACATGTATCAATTGGCCGCAAGGCATTTTCGGTCATTGCATTCTCTCGCTCTTTCAGGTGTAACCTGTGGCCAGGACTACGCTTCGATTGCATTTCACGGATGTGACCATGTCGACGATATGTGCATTCCAAGCTTGATCGCTCGATCGCACGAGGACTCGTGCAGAATACCTGTACTCGCTACCCGTAGCTTCAACATGCCCAAAGAGGAAACCGACGCGAATGCGAACCGAGCTCACTCGATTGTCGCACGAGCAAACAACAGTACTCCTGGCAGGCAGACGTCGGTGTCTTGAACTCATAACAGTCTGCTACGATGTTCGAGTGTTTGCCCACACGCAAACACACGTTAACATTACACTAAGATCACGACTATAACATTACGCATACATGGTCCATGTCCCATCTTCATGTTTACCCAGTCACGTCAATTTGTTTTCCAGCCTAGCAAGCCTAAGCTACGTAAGCATACCAAGTCTCGCAAAGGTTGTTTAGCTTGTAAAGCGAGAAAAGTCAAGGTATGGATATGTCGCCACTGCATTAGCGCATTGATATCGTGAGTGATAGATGCTGACTGTGTTTACAGTGCTCTGAGACTCTGCCAACATGTGCGCACTGTATCAGGCTGGACATTGAGTGTGTCTATCCACAAACACAAATACCAACCGTCCTGCCAACGCCACCCAGCGATATCGAGCAACAAGACTCACCTGTCATTAACAACACCAATCATGAAAACAACAACAACAACTGTGCAATTCTCAAGAACCAACCTTCACAACGAAAGAGTCTCGTCGACTGCATGCTATCATCGACGGTCGAGACGCGAGAGTACATGGCAATGCTCGAGTCGCTACACTTCTTCAATAACCGCCTCTTGCTCGAAATCACACCAGCTCATGCTCCATTCGAACGCACGCTCATTGACGTAGCGCAATGGCTAGCAGCTCCGAGAGTTGTACATTTGTCTCTTGTTGTCATGACTTTGGCTGTGCAGAGATCGAGAAGCTGCTCCAGTCCGGCTTTTGACAAGGACGTCTTGCACTACCGTGGTGCTTGTCTGAAAGAACTGACAGCGCTGGTCGTAGATGCACATTTCGAGGACGAAACGCTAGCTTTTGATTGTATCCAGCTCGTGATGCTAGCAGAGATGCAATTAGAGCCCTTGGGACCGTGGGCACACCATCTCGAGGGTACTCGCCGACTGATTGCACTGCAAGGCGGACTCCAAGGTCTGTTCTATCAGAAGCCAGCGCTTCGCAACTTACTCATCAACTACATGGAGGTCGACATCTTAACGTCGGCGACATGCAGCGCGGAGTCTCTCGACCAGGATGCCGTCGATGCGCAAAAGGATTATTTTGCTCTGCTTACGGATCGTGAAGAAGACACCATCACCACAGCCTGCTTCATGCCCATACCTCTGCTGCAGTCAATAGCGGAGATCAACGGGTTGCGCATGCGATGCTCACAACACGCTCTCCCGCCGAACGAGTCTTTCGCCATAGCGCATGAGTTCAGTCGCATCCAGAGAACCATCTCCACTTTCGACCCAACTCAATGGGCATCGCGAATCTTAGCGTACGGCAAGGTACGGCCACAGCCTGTATCAACCTTGCCATCTGAACAAGACTTCACCGCAATGGAAATACTAGCGCTTTGCCAACAAGGGGCAGCCACTCTTTACCTCCATTCCTCCTGCAACCCGGCTCCGCAGTCACACTTCCTTGACACCACCCAACGGACATTGACAGGCAACCTGGAAAAACTCCTCTCACAGGCCAGCTCCGATACCGAAGCGCCTCTACACGCGCAGCTGTACAAATGCGCTGTCTGGCCACTGTTCGTCGTAGCGTACGGAAAAGTCGGATGGGGCCTGGACAGCAGCAATGGCGATGACACTCGAGACTTGGACCGCCTGAGGATAGTCGCGAGGAAGATTCAATCGCGGCCTCTAGCAGTCGCAGCAGAAGTTCTGGAAAAGGTGAAAGTCGATCGAGCGTGCAGAGCTAGTCGTGGTAATTCGTGGCGGTGGGATGATGCTTTTGAGGGGAGGTGTTCGTTCTGTGTTCTTTGATGCTGTACGCATAGTTGAGTGCTGCCTATTAGTTGGCACTGCTATGATGATGTGTTTTGCTTTTTATTCAAGCACATACGACCATATGTTAGTGAAACTTGGGCATCCCGTCCGAAAACTCCCGTTCTCACGTCCGTTCGTATTTACAAAATCCACGCATATTGTCGGCTGTATGATTCAGGAACCCGACAATATCCGACTTCTGGCGGGCTTGCCTTGGGTCGCGACTAGTGAGGCTCGCGAAACTGCAATTGTGGAAGGCTGGAACTCCACTTGTCAGGCTCAGATCAGATCAGATTCAAGTGTGAGGGTTCCTGTAGAAAAGCAGGATGCGAAAGCTAATGCTCTGCAGTGAACCAGGAATCGGGGATCATTTCCGTGTAAAGTCTTCCCGACTTGTTATGCAATCAGCATTAAGACGGGTTAGCGCCGTCTCTGTCAGAACAGAATGCGGATTTACAGTTCCAGGTCAAAGATCCTGTGAAAAATATGCACTGTGGACTGTCAGCTAAGGACGCCGAGAGCATGAAGAATGGAACCGGGGGGAGACGGAAATTCCAGACCTTTGATGGAGAAAACACTCAGCCAACACCAGCATCATGATTCGGTAAGGACAGCGATTGGTAAGCGAACACCAACCGGATTCCGTGAACGAGGACATGAATGCCGCCCGAACAGAGTAATATACATACGCCTAAGTGTACAATAAAGCCCACCGCTGTGCTAAGCAACCTTGGACTCCTAAGAGAAGCCCGACAAAATAGCGTCAAGATTGTGTGCCAGACATTGGGAAGTCATCAGACCGTGTTTCTCCGTACAACGCAGCGAGAGCAACGCACAAACGGCCGAAAATTTTCCAAAGTTGGAATGGCGTCACAAGCCTGCGGAAAAAGAGGTAGCAATGAGACCGGCTCGCGCTGTACCTCGTCCGCGGGACCATCCGTCCAAAATCTAGGAGAAGAGTGTACTGTGATTCGGCCTGAGATCGGCTCGAATTTTATTTTGTTTTCCAGACCAAGCAAAAATCCTCCGTCTGTGAGTCGTATAGGTCAAAAAAAGTCACCAGGAGCTTCTTGTATAGGCGGCACAGACGTGCTAACGTAGCAGCTCCGCGGAAACGTCTCACCTTCACCTTTCAGCGCAGTGAGCAACCGCATTTCAAGGAAATGCTTCTCCGCCTGCGCCGGGTGCTTGGTCTCTAAGTGCTTGAGAAGGTCTGCTTCGCGTTTGTAGCCTTGCGGACCTGTGCGCTTGCAGCGCGGTTCTGGGCAGTCCAGCTTGCCGTGCCCGTGGTTCTGCATCATGTGCCGTTCGCGGTCTTTCAGTGTGGGGAAAGCCATGGAAGGATTGGAGTGTTTGCACCAGGTATAGGGACAGGCGTGTACTAGCGCATCATCGTCGGAGTGCCGAATGCTAATGTGCTTCTGGAGGCTGTCTGAACGGGCAAAGCTTGGAGAATGCGAGCAGTGGTGGCACAGGTAGCGTTTTCTTGAATGAGAAGTCATGTGCCGAATGTACACATCGTGCCGAGTGGTCGTGAGGTCGCATTTCTTGCACTTGAACGACCGGCATCCAGTCTCCTTGGCATGCTCTTCCATGGCTTTGCAAGTTTCGAAAGATTTGCCACATGTATGACAGTCGGAATTGAGGAGACTGGCTTTGGTCTGATATTGCGACATTCCAAACGGCACAGCAACGTCGTCCGGCGAAATTGCGTGAGAACAAGGCCCGGGGGGTTGTTGCGCAAGGGGCCGTTCTGCACCAGGCTGCGGAGACGATTGAAGCGCAGGGAAGATGAGTGCATGATGCGTAGACTGACTGACTGAGGTGTAAGGATACAGGTCTGGTGCGTGATTCTGACACATCGGCGAGCTTGAGGTGGCAGTGTCCAGACTTTCCCGTGCGCCGTCGTGAATCGCTGGGACAGAGACCAAAATTCCAGGCTCTTGTTGCTGGCATCCTACCCCTAGTGTAAGTCTGTGCTCGCGACTTTGGCTCTCGAGCAGTCCAGTGCTGGTCGATGATTCGTTCTCGCTGGTGCCCCCATGGAGACTGCATCTTGGTTCAGACAATTCTCCAGAAGCGCAAAGAAGGGGACAGCTGCAGCTCCTCATATCGCGTCCGTCCAATTGGTGATCGTTGATGGAAGGGTGCTTGGCCAGTGTGCGCAATCGTTTGGGCGTGGGCGCCCGCGCTTGCGTTGAAGAATTTGGGTTCTCGCATGATGTCGTTCTGTCGAGAGCCACTTGATTTGATGCCCGGGTATCTTGAGTGCGAATGTCTTGCAGGAGTGTTTTCTGATTATCCTGGTCTCGCCCACTATCTAAGCCTCCCACTTCGCTTAACCCCTCGAATGCCGTCGAGTTCCGCTTTCGACGGTTTGGAGACGATGGCGCTCTGGCAGGTCCTTCCACGGATGCCGAACGGCGAAGACTTCGAGGCTCCTGCAGCGGTTTGACGTGTGTCGAGGCCACAGTCGCTTCTCCCGAGGTCGCGCTGTGCAGTGTCGGTGACGAAGAATCTCTGCTGGGTGCGACCAGCTGTGGTCCAACGGCCGGCGGCAGGGTCGCGTCACTCTCAATGGAACGCTGCGCAGCCGACCGGCTGCTTTCCGTCGAACGTGTCTCATCCTGCTCAGAATTGCGTGTTGCAGGTGAGCCCGAGTGAGGAGGTTTGAGGCGTATGATGCGGATGAGCCTGGATTCGTTGAAGGCGTCCGTAATGGAACCCGCGATAGACCTCGCTGCATGTTTGCCACGCATGGAGGATGAGACATATGTGCCGGTTCAGGGGATCGGCGTGCTTGTACGATTCTCGGAGGATGTTGTTGTAGAATAGGCTGGGGAGGGTGAATTCCCAGTACTATATCGGCACGGTATCCCCTTGGTCCAGCGCATGGTTGTGATCCCTCAGCCAAGGCAGCTTGCCCGAGGCGGCGCAATGCTCCCGACCATGGGACTCAGCTTTGACTTTGCCTCGTCGTGATTATTGAGCATGTGGGCGATGAGACGCTCGGACAACACCATTCATGCAGGCGTGGATTCACTCGGCCCGCCGAGCACTTTCCTACCGTCGTTTTGTGCCGAATGTGGAAGTCGATGTCGTCGACGAACAGGAAAGTGGTGACAAGTACAGTAGAAGCAAAAGCGCAAGCCTCGCAAGACCCGAGACAAACTCTCCCCGGACGCGGTTTGATTGGCGCAGACGGCAAGCAAACCAGCGAGCAATTTGCCGTCAGCCAGGTACATCACCGCAGGCTCGGCACTTTGCCCTTTGGCCCTTTGGCCTCCACTACCCCACAGGCAGGTGTTCTGCTGATGACGCGCATGGGCCGTGGCCTCGAAAGTTTATGCACCCCGCCGACGCTGCCTTCGCATCGACATGCTGCCCTGAATGTGCAGTGCCACTGCCCTTCGCGCCGCCACGTTCGAATACGAACATACGGATGTACGAATGTACGAATGCAAGCCGCTGCTCGGTGCGGCAATTTCAGCTCTCCTCCCGCTCTCCTCCTGGCTCTCCTCCCGCTCTCCTCCTGGCTCTCCTCCCGCTCTCCTCCTGGCTCTCCTCCAGCTCTCCTCCTGGCTCTCCTCCAGCTCTCCTCCGACTTTCCTCCGACTTTCCTCCAGCTCTCCCCCGGCTCTCCTGCTCATCGCAACCGTCCACACTCCGCAACCATGACGTGCGCTCCTTAGCCCTGGCAATTTCCGCTCAGCGCCGCTGCTGTCAAACGCCGCGCTCTATGCTCAATGGCTCCCCGCTGTGCAAGAGATCTCTAGAAAACGGGCCGACATCTCTTGCCTGGCAATACTCGAGTGCTACGATAGTATCCGATCGTTCGCTTGCTCGAGTCACAAGATCAGGTAGGCATTATACAAGGCCGGTTCACCTCTGCATCTGGCTGTCGGCCGCGGTGAGCACGTAGGTTTTTCCAGCTTCTCGCCGCTGAGTTCTCCTTCGGACCCTGCGTCTATACATCCCCATCTCTTCCTACAATCTAGCTTTCCGCCTTGTTTCATGCTCACGGCGGTGTAGTTCCTGCAATTCCCCTTCTTCGTATATCATGGCTTGCCCTCCTTCCTTCGCTCCTCGTCTTCTTCCGCAACCTCGCTGGAACTACGCGCGCTTTCTACACACTCGTTTTACACCGGAGCTATCCTACTGAAATAGCAATCACACTCATTTAGCATCGCACACATCTGTGTCTAGCCGTTCCCTCGCACCCTCCTCCAACACCCGTCGCCATTCAGCACCAGTCAACCACCACTGCACCGCAACAGAGCAATGTCTTTTCCCAGTCACAACAACGACACCCGCGGAAAGCGTCCAGCGAACCCAACGGTCTCCCCTGGTTCGTCGCGAGCCTCAAGCCGCCTGTCGTCCCGTCCGACATCGTCACCACAACCGATTTGGCGCTCCTCTGACAGTACTCTGATCTCCTGTGTGAGCCGTGGGAGCGGTGCTAGCGCTCTGAAGATCGACGCCATGGAACTCGACCACCTCAGCCCCCCCCACGGCCTCAGTGCCAAGGACATCAACGAATTGCTGGACGAGTACGTGCCGGCGAAGGTCCTGACCGCCAAGCGACTTGACCGCGGTGACACACGTTTCAGTAGCACTGCCGAGCCTCTGAGGGCCATCGATGAAGGTAGTGGCAGTGAACGTGGTAGTTCACGTGGCAATGACACCGCCAATGCCGCCCGTACCGAACGTCCAACCACTGGCGGCCCCTGCGAAGGTCAATACCGTTCCTTCAGTGATCAAGAGGCTTACCCTCGTGGTGCGCAAGAGACCTCAGCAAGCCGCCACGCCACCCCGAAGCCAGTCCACGGCAACAATCCGGGTTGGACTGAGCCTCCGACTACTCGTGGTCACCACGACGACCACGCGAACCTCATCAATCAGGAATCTCGCCCTCCTGGTAAGCAGCATTCGCAGGCACGCCGCAATGGTCCTGACAGGCAGGCCAACACGGAGCGTACCGGGACCGCCATCGCCCATGTGGCATCTTCACTCCTTGACAGACCGAGAAAGAGACGGATGAAAGCCGTCTTCGTCGCGACTGTGTACGTTGTTGCCGGTGGCATCGCCATGGGCATCCGCATCGGCGCCGGCATCGTTCCGCCCACCAATGAGCACAACGAGCGCATCATCGACATCCTCGACTTCGCCAGCAACACCGTCACCTGCCTTGCCCCGTGGGTTTGCGCCATACAAGAAGGCATCAAGAATAAAGGAGCCTTCCAACCTTTCATGTTCTGGGCCTCGGTGATCATCGGCGTTGTCGTCCCTTTGGTCATTGGCACCAACTGGGGTCTCTGCTTTCGCTGGCGCACGCCACGAGGCAGGAACTTCAACAACCATAGCTCACACGCCACCGACTATGTCTTCCTCTTGGCTACTGCTTTCTCCATCGTATGCGCGGCCTTTGATGAGAAAACCCCGCGCGACGAGGAGAGTGCCGCCGATCAGTTGGCCGACAATTGACATGAATCACGACGACGCTACATGAGAGATGAGGGAATGAGGATACGAGACGACAGAGATACCGGATGGACAGGACTGGTGGAAGGGGTTTTCTGGCAAGCAGACAGGTTCTGCATTTGGTGACCGTTCTTTCATTCACATTCACATCTTTTTTGCTACACGGGGAGGGTTTGGGAGGATTGCACTCATTCATTCAATCATGTAGAAGAGGGAAAAATCTTGTGCATAACCGAGCTGTCAGAGCATATATATGTCTATATACATTGAATGTACAGCGGGCTTCTCTGCTCTGCTCGATTACGCATACATATCAAGAGCCAACCCTGCTGCAATGTTCCCTCTCGCATCGATTTCGCCCCTCCTTGCTCTTGATCCGTCTTTGAGTAACCGTGGACCATATCAAGTCTCGCGCCCCTTGAGTCATTCTCAAGTGATCATGGGATAACAATGTCAAACGCTAGAACGCATACCGCACGGATCTTGCTCGGCGGAATTGGGCGGAGGCAAGGATTCGACGAAGATGGAAGATGTAATTGCAGATGTGCGTTTTGGGGAAGCTCCTCGATGTGGGAAACCAGGAGGAGGACGTGAAGTTCAGGGGGAATTTGTGGGGCCGAAACATCAGGCTGCTGACGCATGCAACATGCACATGCACAGTTACAACCACGTGATGGCCCATGTAGCCACCACCTACGACCCTGTATGTCAAATCCCCACGCGGGACAAAAAAGGGAACACACAAAACCAACCCATGCGCAAGGGTAAGTGAGCTTTGGGACAAGTCTAACCCCCCCCCCCCCAAGACACGTAGCGGGCACCTCCCTTCTCCGTCCATTCGCGCGTTGTGCTGTTTTTCGTCAATACCCCTCAGCTCCCAACCACTTGCTTCCTTCCCTCTCTCGCGTCCTAAACACTGTACGATACTCTTCTCAAAACCAGCATCACAAACACAACGCGCGTCCGACCACAACAAACCAACGACGCCGCATGCTTCTCAACCACTCAAACGGTCGACCAGAAGAACTACGCCACCAAGTTATTAAACGAAGCACTTTCCGCGAGCGTGCGATCCCTTTTTTTCAATTGAGGGATCGCCAGGGAAGATAAGCCATACAGAAACAGAGCACCTGCTGTTTGCTGTCCAACAATAATGGCCGACCCCGCCGCATCACGCTCCCAAAGACCATGCTCATCTGCGTCGTTTCCCTCGGTCTCCGCAGCAAACTGTGATGAATTGCACATTGTAGAATTGGAAAACTGGTAGTGGTTGAAAAGAGGTAGGTTGATTCGGAAGAAGACGATTAGAGTTCATCTTGGTTGGTAGTCTCCATGGTATCTCCTATCACGACCTAGTGGTCTTTCGAATCTTTAGCTTGATATTATTCCACAAAGGAGAATCCTCCACATACGACCATAGGTCAGTGAAAACTGGGCATCCCGTCCGCTCTGCCATACATAAGCACTGAACCGGGCGACTAGTACTAGAGTGGGTGACCATCTGGGAATCCCGCCTGTTGTATGTTTTTCATGACTTCTTTGCCCTACGCTATGTTATGCATACTTTTGCGTAGAACATCATCACTCTAGCCACGAGGACATGCCACTTTTTGATCTTTACTCGTATCGCTGCTAGATCATGGTCGGCATAGGGTTCTGCGGTAAAGTCTATAGAATCGCTACATATCGCCGTGCCGAACGACAAGCTGCGAAGCTCGTCAGGTTGCGGCTAGAGTGATTGCGCGGACTCTCGCTAGATTCAGTTTCAATAGAGCCTCTGGGGGAAGATGAATGCACATGGCGGGAAGTCCTCTGCAAGATCTGACTCTTTACCATTAGGTACTGGACAACACTTCTCTCGTAACCCTCATTCTGTGTCATTTCTTGCTGCGCGCGTTTTGAGTGCTGCATATCAATCAATGTATCCGACGTGGCTCCCTCAACATTAATCTAGGTACTGCGGCGCAGAAGGTCAAGATCGCGGACGAGGAGTCGGACGGACAGCAGAAGACGGTGGTAGCGAGGAAAGGGAGTGGACATATGGTTGATTATTCGAGGTATCCACGAACGGCGATAGGTGCCTTGGGTAATTTGACGAGCAAGCGAGCGAGAGGGATCGGCCTTATAACATCCAGATACAAGAGCTAGTAGGAAAGGTACACGCTTGCACTGTATTTTGTGGTGGCACTACATTACAATCATATCAACAACCGACATGACTCTGGTCTCTCGTCATCTTCTACCCCGTGGTCTGAGGGACACCCGCTTAAGCACTGCGCTGACCGTCCACTTTCTTCCGAATTGCCGGGTGCCCTTGCTCGAAGATCACGCTTCTCGCATTCTGGTCACTTTCATACTCATCTCGGTGATTGGAGGAAGCCGTCAAACCATCGCTCTGCTCATCCGTATCTGTTGAATGAGATCCCCCGGGCGGAGAATTTCCAGCGAGATCACCAACAGGATCGGCTGCGTCCTCTACTGCGAGAGAAAGTGGCTGAGCTTCCAGGGCAGAGTAAGCTCCGCTGGAACCTGATGATTTTGAATTCTTGCCTTCGCAATTCGGTGTCATCACTCGAGGCGAAGGCTCCAGGACCTCCTCAGCGCGGCGAGCGATTTCAACTGGATCATAGCCGATGACTACTTCATCGCTCTGGACTTTCCACCCGATGCAGAGGACCAGCACGGTGGCCAGCAGAGGAAGTGCCAGGATCGCCAAGACGGAGGTGTCGTACGTCCAGATGTTGCGTTCAAGTGTTTTCGTGATGTCTACAGAGGCTGCATGGGGTGATCGGGCAAAAGCAAACAGAGTGGCCATGTCGAAGTTCGCCTCCATTGCTCTCGCGACTCGCTGTGTGTCGTTCGTGCCAAGTTTCAAAGAGATGTAGTCTTGTCCTTCATCCTCGTCCGTTCTGGTATTGCCCAGGAGGTACTCGGCCAATACATTATTACCCGTTGTCGGGTCTGCGAAGCTGAAGCGGTACGGTGTCGTCGCGATGGAGCTCGAGTAAGTGCCGTATGCTTGCTGCCAGTAGTATTCATTCGATGGAATCTTCATGGGCGTCGTAGCCTTCGTGAAAGAGCCTCGAGTTATAACGGGCGTACCAGTGCCGGTTTGTCTGATCTCGATGCTACCTCTGTGAATCTTGCAATCGACTGCGTGCCCCGTTGGCACTTGAATCTTCGGATCAATGGACGACCACAACCCAAGTATGACTGCGAAGTCTGAACTAAGGCACTGCATGCCGTAAGCAGCGTTTTCGCATCGGGTCACTGGGCCGGTGGTGAAATTGATTCCAATCTGCGTTTTCGAGCGACATGTCGTGTTGCCGAAACTGCTGCAAAGCGTATAGTCATAATCGTCCCCAAAGTTCGGGAGATCGAATGCCAGGCACTCGGCCTGCAGTGCGTTCGCCCGTGTCGTGGCGGTACATGAAGGGTCACCGCACACCGTTACCGCTGGCGCACTGAGATTGTTCATTGCAACGAGCGAAGAAACCATCATTTGGTCTGCGCGATGTCAGTCAGCCAGATGGCTCGTCCTGTCGTTCAGATGGGACCACTCACGATCCTCCTGCATCTCCTCGGCGTAAGGTGGGCCGAAACCCGAGAAATCAGGCTTGCTCTGTGCAATCGTGGTGACCGTCTCGTCACTCACTATCTGAGGTCTGACACCGTAGAGCAAGATCGGGTTGAGAATCGCGGTCCCAAGAAGCAGTAGCCCGCTGGCTCGCAGTAGCAAAGAACGGCCTCTGAACACGTAGAGTAGTCGTGCAAAAGGCGAGACACTCCATTGCGCTCGCTGGTGGAATTCTTCCGTCGGAAATCGTTTGGTTGGTAGCAACTTGGTCTTTTCGCAAAGAAGCCGGATCCAGATGCTGTGTTCGACCGATCTTGTAAGCAAGGCTGAGGTAGCGCCTGTGAGAAGCACTCCGAGCAACGGGATAGCGGTAGTAGGAGCGAAGCCGCCTCTGCCGACATACTTGAACGACTGTATTCCCATGCCTTGAGTAGAGTAAAGTATCAGTAGTAGAGTATAGCCGACACCACACAATAACATAAGGAGGACTTTAATGGCGATGTTGATAGCCCGGGAGTGTCGCCTAGAAAACCGCAGTAAGCGCTCCATGGTGTCTTCGTCAACAGACGGCTGCAGAGCTGCAATCCATCCGACCCTACTTTGCGTAGGTATGAGCAGGTATATGAGCAGAGGCTACCCACAGCCTTGTTGTTGTTCATGGACCGCGAGGCTGAGGACGAAGCTGGAGTTGCGCATGACAGCATGTGACGAGCAAGCCATAGCACTTGGCGCATCGGAGTGGTGTCTATTTTAGTGAGACTCGCATGTACTCTCGCATGTGTTTTGCAGTGGTAAATTTGTAACGCCATTCGATAGACCATGTTGTTGTTCTTGAGTTACTCTTAGTATCATTGTTCGTATTAGGTCGAGTACCGGAATGAGCGCACTAGTTCACGAATTTGCCCCATATTAGGCATTCGTTATGCAGACATTGTCAACACATGACTTTCGACACACGATGACAAATGTGAGTGTCAGTCAAGCCGTGGTCGTTTTCAGGGACGTTGGATCGTTCCGCAAAAGACTGAAAGCGTCGGCCGTCATTTCGCCGCAAGAACCTACGTGTATTGTCTGAATTCGCCCGTAGCTGGCGCTGATGCGGTGATAGTCTATACACCTCAAAGGATGCTCACTGCAAGATCTCAATAGCAAGCAAGAGTTCTGCATGGAGCCGCCGCAACCTGTACCTGGGCATTAATGGGCCAGCTCAACAGACATTTCGGATATGACTAGGACTTGTCCACCGCTTCATCTCACATAAATGCTGCTTGGAAAAGATAGGCATTTGTCTTCAAATCGTCGTTGATGTGTAGAAAGTTATACTGGGCACAATATCAAGGCCTATGAGGAAGTGGTCTTGGATCTAGGAGTGAGCATCAAGATGTGCCGGGACTGCGCTATACCTGTGATTTAATGGAGAAACGTACGCAGAGTAAATAGGGACTAACCAAACCTTGGCCTTTCCCCTCGATAATTCTAGTGGAGTAACCAAGACGCCATAGCAAAACCCGAAGACGCATTCTCACCCGATCCCGGACAAACCGGACAACGCTGAGTAAAGATTGGTCGTGCAGCAATGATAACCCGCATCACCGTTGCTTATTGCTTGGGGTACGGGGTCTAGTTCTCTGGGGTATGGAGGCATAAGGTAATGGCATCGGGTGCACAGGGAGTAGGATCACTTAACGGATGTTCTTGTGGATGGTATAGGGTAATGAGGTCTGGGGTATTGGGTGAGAAATGCGGAGGGATGTGTCACTAGCAGCCTTGCCAGCGTCACGTGGCTGGCTTGAGTTTCGGACTTCTATCATGCGGACTGCAGGAAAGTGACGAATTGTGCCTTTTTGGCGGTTTCGAGGCTTGCAAGAGGGATATCTTGCGAAAATGGCCCGGTATAATCGTCGTCTGTGCCATATTGGCGTTACGCGAGAATCAGGATGTCCCCGGGTGGGAAGTGTATGAGGCATTTCCTCCAGGCCAAGGCGTGCTGTGTCGTGTGCCTGTGGAACCGACGTTGGACCTTCGAGGCTGAGCCATGCTTCCAAGCCTGAGGGATGTCCAGAGCGAGTATAACGGCTGCTTGGCTGGGTCTAAGCCTACCGCAGGCAATGATAACCAATACCAATGGATGGAAAATTGCAGTCCTCGCTAATCTTGTGGCGATTCAATGCAGATATGCTCTGCTGGCCGGATTGATGAGACTGGGCTGGTATGGCCGACCAGCCTCATAGCTCACGAACATGACCGGCGGTGGTCCCGATGTATGGCCTCAGTGCAATGTTCCGGAAGCTTGCGAAGAATTTAGACATTCGTGTTTCCGCGTGGGAGACCGGACGATCAGTGCGTTGTGAGTGGGAGGAATTCTTCCTTCGGCATACCGCTATGCCGCTTGTGGCTTCTTCGGCACAACGCGATAGCAGTTGCAGAACAACGCCAGAGAGAAACGCCACACAATCCTTCTCCTGCTGTCTTGTCCATATGACGGGCGAAGACGTTATCGTCGTCACGATCGAGAACCCGTAAATTGTCTAGCCGCGAAATGTGTACTCCGCATGTACCTGCTGCAGTGCGTCAGCCCAGCATCCTCACACCAAGTAAGTCCCAAGTAGTCCCAAGAAGATTGGGAAGATGACAAGAGGTTCGCAAACTAGCTTCGCGCTTCTTGAACTAACACTCAAAGTCTGTCTAATGCCAATATGACCCTGGGCGCCACGTTTTCTCTCTCGCAATCTCCATGCACGCCAGACGACACGCTTGCGTATCGCGAGCGCCTCCAAGTGACATGGCCGGTTGAATAACAGAATGCGCCTTATTGCTCGTGCTCACCGTCTCCCCGCGATCAAGAGTCCACTTTGTTGATAGCACGGCCTCCTCAACCCCAGGACTAATGAGACGAATCTGGCCCTAAATTCTTTTCTATGTGCTCATCGGAATTCCCTTCCTTCGATAACCCGTGCGGCCCGCCGCCACGGATGCAACGTGATACGGCAGGGCAGGGCAAAGGGCCTCGTTCGCCTCAGAAACGCTCCCTCAGCACCGGCGATGGCCAACGCCTCTCGAACGCCTTCCCCGCTGTGCTCTGCCACCCTATCCACGTCCCGCTATCATGCCAAGTGGCCGCCAAGGCGATACCAAGCTGATACCGACCCTTCTTGCACCGCACTTGTGTCCCCGAGGCGGAGTGCTTGCTCGCGCCATGCCTCTACTGGTGCAGCGTCGTGTCGTCTGATTGGCTGGGCGCATTACTACTCTGTGCTGCGCGCCGATGCGATGTGCTGATACCTGCCGGTAGGGGTGCCTGAGATGGACATCGCTTCGGTGCTGAACCATCCACATGTCACGGGAGCGCCGACTCCATCTGATGCTTCAGGCAGGTCGTATATAACCCGGGGGGATCGCCGCCGTTGGTCCAGCGTCCTGCTTTGCTTTTGTTACAGTCGATCATCACCTCTTCGTTCACTGCCCCTCCACCTTTGCCTCAGGTGTGTTTTTGAAGAGGTGACCTTGCTGCGGACCGAGTAGCATCGCCTTGCATAACTACACCTCCGCGTGCTCGCACGACCAGGCCCGGCCATCATCACATCCAACATGGCTCACGCAACCGGCCGCGATTGGGATGTCACTCCCCCAGACCATACCAAGTCCGAATACGGCTTCTCCAAGGAAATCACAAACGATGTTGGCGATGTCCAAATCCTTTCAGACCCGGACCACAAGGATGAGAGTTTGCACCGTGGCCTCAAGGCCCGTCAGATCAGTATGATTGCCATCGGTGGTGCCGTTGGTAAGTGGAACAAGTCGTACAGCCCAGTACCAACGACCATACTAACACTTTCAAAGGTACTGGTTTGATCATTGGAACTGGCTCTGCGCTCGCAAAGGCCGGCCCCGCCTCCATCCTCATCGCCTACTCTATGATCGGTTTCTTGGTATACGTCGTCATGTGCAGTCTCGGCGAAATGGCGACCTGGCTGCCTGCTGCTGGTGGTTTCGCCACCTACGCCGCTCGCTTCTGTGACCCTGCTCTTGGTTTCGCCACTGGATACACTTACTGGTTCAAATATATCATCATCACACCCAACCAGCTTACTGCAGCCGCACTGGTCATTCAATACTGGCTTCCTGCCAGTAAAGTGAATCCCGGTGTCTGGATCGCTATATTCCTGGTCATCATCGTGTGCATCAACTACTTTGGTGTTCGATTCTTTGGTGAATTCGAATTCTACCTGTCTTCGGCAAAGGTCATTATCATTATTGGACTGCTCATTCTCATGATCTGTATCACCTCTGGTGGTGTCCCTGGTCACGATGCTGTTGGCTTCGAATACTGGAAAACTCCTGGCGCATTCAAGGAGTACAAGGCAACAGGCTCCGCTGGCCGCTTCCTTGCCATCTGGTCCTCCATGGTCACTGCAGTCTTTGCTTTCCTCGGAACTGAGCTCATCGGTGTCACCGTCGGTGAGGCCGAGAACCCTCGTCGCAACATCCCTCGCGCCATCAAGCTCACCTTCTGGCGTATTGTTGTGTTCTACATCTTCTCCGTCCTTCTTCTTGGAATGTGTGTTCCATACAACAGCCCTGAGCTCGTCGCAGCAAACAACCCCAAGGACGGAAACAAGAGCTCCGCCGCCGCGTCTCCCTTCGTCGTCGCCATCAACGAAGCTGGCATCAAGAAGCTCCCCCACATCTTCAACGTCTGCATCTTGATCTTCGTCTTCTCCGCTGCCAACTCCGATCTCTACATCGCTAGCCGTACTCTCCACGGTCAGGCCGTCAAGGGATACGCTCCAAAGTTCTTCGCCAAGACCAACAAGAGCGGTGTCCCCGTCGCTGCCCTCTTCTTCTCTGCCGCTTTCGGCTGCCTCGCTTTCATGAACGTCTCGAGCTCCTCCAAGGTTGTCTTCGGCTACTTCGTCAACTTGGTCTCCATCTTCGGTCTGCTCACTTGGGTCTCCATCCTCGTGGCGCACATTTACTTCGTGAAGGCACGTCGTGCACAAAACGTTGACGAGAAGTCCATGCGCTACAAGTCGCCCTTCGGCCTGTGGGGCAGCTACATCGCGTTGGCTTTCTGCTGCCTCGTGTCTCTGACCAAGAATTTCGACGTCTTCATTGGCGGCTTTGATGTCAAGAACTTCATCACCGGCTACCTCGTAAGCATCATCGCAATCACATCACATACTAAAGACCTCCACTAACAAACCTCACAGGGTATCCCTCTCTACCTCATCATGATCTTCGGCTACAAGATCGTGTACAAGACCAAGACAGTGGTGCCCGAAGAAGCCGACCTTTGGACCGGCAAGGCCGTCGTCGACGCCGACGAGGCCGAGTGGCTCGCCAAGGAGGCCTACGACAAGGCCAACGGCATCCGCCCCAACGCCATCTACAGGTACACGCTCGGCTACCTCTTCTAGATGTAGATACTCCATGCTGTCGATCATCGGCTCGCTTGTTCGATGAGAAACGGACTGAATGGATGGATTTCCACTAGCTTAATGACGATGTGGTTCTAGAGTCCTGATGATCCTGGGCGAGGGGGGGGATCAATAATGACACTTTGTTCCCTCTTTTCGATGATGATGTTCCTTTCTCAAGTCTCTTGTCGTGCTATTCCGATGCTTACCCAGACAGGGACGTCATGGTGAAAACGCCAGCTGGTGTGCAAGATATGGTAAGCCCAGCCTGCATAAACAAAGCGATCCGGCCACTTGCCAGTATCGGCGGACATCGCAGCTATTTACTGATGAACCATAGCCACGCCCATCCTCTCTACTTCCCATGTCCCTCCTCCAGAGCAATCCAACAACCGGCCGCCGAAGACTCCATCTAAGCAATCGATCATGCCGCAATGCTGCTCGCATTGAACGGCGCCTGACTACTCCACCTCAGAATGAACGACCCATCCCTCTCAGGAAAAGCCTTCTCCATCCGCTCTTCCAGTTCCTCCCACGTCTCACTCTCCGCAAGCGCCGCTTCCCACGTCCTAATATAACGCTTCGTCTCCCGTACATGCGACGGCCCAAACCCATCCCCCGGCTTCGTATGACTCGGAACAACATACCTTGGCCTCAACGCCGCAACGCGATCCAGACTATCAACCCACAGCTGTCTCAGCCGCGGCGTGTAATCCTCCGCGAACAACTGGTGGCAGTTCCCATAAACGACATCTCCGCCCACGACCAGTCCCAGGCTCGGGATGTGCAACACCGTCGAGTTGTACGTGTCTCCCTGGCCCACCTCCACCGCTTTCAGGACGTGTCCCTCTATAGCGAACTCGCCCCGACGGGATGGTAGAATCACGTCCGCGTCGAAAGGCGTCGAAGTAATCTGCCCAGGGAACAGCGCAAGCCACAGCGTCGACCACAAAGGATCCAGATACTGCGACTGCATGTGCTCGTTCACATCGCGCTTCGCCACGACTTCACAACCCGGGAAAGCAGCGCAGATCTGTGGCGCGGTGAAGAAGTGATCGCCGTGGCCGTGGGTGATGTAGATGTACCGGAGAGTCTTTCCCGGGCCGAGCTGGGACTTTATCCATGAGGTTAGATTTGAGGCTTGGGCTGAGGTGGCGGGGGCGTCGACTAGGACTGCGTGGCGAGATGCTTGGATGAGGGTGAATGCTGTTGGGGAGAAGAATAAGTTTGTGGTGTTTTGGTAAACGACCGGGGCGGGTGGGAGGTGATAGACATCGGCGCGGAGGCCTTTCGCGGATGTGACGAACTCGGCTGTTGCGGTCGAGACAAGGCCAGCGAGGAGATACAGGCGTCTGAGAAATCTCATTTTGGACCTCGATGGTGGAATGATTGCTGCTGGAGTGAAGAAATTGTGATCGAAGCGCTAGGTGATGTTCATGCTCGTTTCCGTAGGACGTTCCCACGTACTTTTATAGTTCACTTACCGTCCTTGGCCTTCGCCTTTGTCAACCCAATGGCATGCTTACTCAAAGCTTGCGTGAGCAAGAGATCCAGGACCCTCTCCCTGTCCGAAGAGTCTTCCCGCCCTCTGAGGATGACTATGCATGTCACCAGTGAGTTTATGGGATGTTGACTAAACACTACATTAGCGTACACTAGATCAGTGATACCGTGCAGTGGGCCACATACCCTAGCCAATCTATCCATCTCGTATCATCTGCTTCCTTTCGCTTACTGTGGGTACTCTATAACGTGATCACTAACCATAAGAGGTTCACAGCAATGGGGTCGAGCATCTGATTTGTTATCATTCGCTATCTGGTTCAACGCCATCGTCATCTGGCTATCCAAAGCATCCGTTTCCAGCACTACCTAACACGCCGATCAGTCTCTAGCCTGTGAAATTGACAAAGAGGCTGAGAATCACACGATGATCTCCCAGCCTTACACTTGGGCCACGATAACGTAACCCGTCCGGTAGTTCGACGTATCCTTTCCCAGCAGCGTAGTTCGTCGTATGCTGAGAAGGCCTTCTCAGCCGGCTAACTGAGTACACCGAGCCATCCAGAGCGTCACAAGACTGTTGCTTGTGTTTTTCCGCCACTCAGTGGTCCAGACGATCAGGTGCCGATCTCGCGCATCAACGAAAAGGTCATTCCGGGAGCGCCGCTGGAGAAGGAGAGACATGGAGAATCAAAACACGACTCCGGAATATCATGACTCTTACCCTTACATCATTGACTGTCATGGAAACACATAGACAAAAATTTACAAGCGTGCGCCGTGTGCTGGCAAGCGCGATTGACCTCGAACTCGAATTCATATAGTCCTTGAACTCAAATTGGCCAATCAGAGCGAGACACGCAAGTCTATATAACAACAGCCACATGCCATCACCTTAGATATTCTGGTTCGTTCGAAAACCAAAAAAACCATACTCCCATCGAAACAGGAAATCCTTACGATCCTTCCACCAAAAAGAGAAATCAGTCCTCCAGCACAATGTCGAGCCCCAAAAACACTCCCAACCCAATCTCCCTTCCGTCGACCTTCCACCACGACTCCTGGGAGATCAGATACGCCCTCCTCTCTACACCAACAGCAACAACTTCTCCACCCATCGCGCAGCAGACCCTAGTCTTCATCCACGGCACCCCCTGGTCCTCCGCCCCCTTCTCCCCCCTCGCAACCTCCCTCCTCCGCACAATCCCCAACCTCAAAATCCTCCTCTACGACCTCCCCGGCTACGGCCAATCCCAACACCTCACCTCTCCAACACCACTCGGCCCCAAAAGCTTCCCGGGCTTAACATCCGTCAAAGCCCAAGCTTCCGCTCTCGCAGCCCTGCTCTCCCACCTCTCTCTCGATGGCACAAATGGCAACACCGCACCCGCAGTCCTAGCGCACGATATCGCGGGGACGATAGCGCTGCGCGCTCACCTTTTGCATGGCTGTGAGTTTTCGCGGTTGATGCTGCTGGATACGAATGTTGTGTTGCCGTGGGGGGACGGGTTCTACAAACTTGCGCGTGAGCAGCATGGCGTTTTCACGCAGTTGCCGGGACACGTGCACGAGGCTGTTGTGCGGGCTGTGGTTCGGAGCGCGAGTGTGCGGTCTGAGGGGTTGGGCGAGTGGGAAGAGGTGCTTGTGGGCCCTTGGGTGGGAAGTCAGGAAACGCAGGAGAGTTTTGTGAGGCAGATTGCGCAGGCTGATGATGGGGATGTTGCTGAGATGTTTGAGGGGGGGATGTATGGGTCGGTGAGGTGTCAAGTCACGGTGCTTTGGGGAGACGGCGATTCGTGGATCCCGAGGGAGAAGATGGAGAGGCTGTGTGGGTTGTTGGGGGAGAAGTTGGAGAAGCCGCTTGTCGTGGTCGGAGGAGCGGGACATCTGGTGATGCTGGATCAGCCGGAGAAGGTGGAGGATGAAGTTAGGAGTTGGTTGGGAAATGTGTAAAGCGAAGTGCGTGGTCATATCTATGAAGCGTTCTGACGTAAGATCGTGTTTGAGTCGGATTCGATCACTTTAAATACACGATTAGTAGTATGTCAGCGAAGTCAAACGACCTGTTCCCCACCAGCGCCGCGCTGACATGACTTCTTCTCTATGTGCGGTTCCTTTTTTTTAGACATATGTTTCTCGCAATTGTTGGAATTACTCTCGATTTTCCCTTGCCAACTCCATCTAGAAGCAGAAGACCTGGTCCTCGAGCTTGCTGACGGGCCTGGCCTTGGTGAAGCCGAGAGACTCGGTTGCCTTCTTCATGGCAGCGACCATGGGAGGCGGGCCGCAAATGAGGATCTTGACATCAGCTGCAGGAGCGGGGAGAAGGTCCTGCGGTATGCCGTTAGTTCATCGCACTTGAAAGATGCAACTCTGCTCGGAACTCACCTTGATCATGTCCGCAGTCACGAAGCCAACGCCACCAGTCCAGCCTGCGGGCGGGTTGTTGAGCACGTAGTGCACGCGGAAGCCAGAGTCCTCACGGGCGAGCTTGTCCAAGTCCTGCTTCAAAAGAATGTCCTCCTCGTTGACGTTTGCGAAGATGAGGTCGACCTGAGTCTTGTCGCCGGAAGATCTGCCTCTGAGAATGGCCTTGGCGACCTGCAGCATGGGAGTGATGCCGGTACCGCCAGCAATCATACCAAAGTGCCTGACCATGTTGGGAGTGTAGACCATTGCGCCCTTGGGACCCTTGACCTTGAGCTTGTCGCCGATCTTGAGAGTTGCGAGGTGACGGCTGATGTTGCCGGTAGGGTAGCTCTTGATGAGCAGGTCGACGTAGCCAGGCTCGACATCGGACGAGATGGGAGTGTAGGAGCGCACGACTTCCTTGTTGGTGACGGTCTCGGTCTTGGGGTCCTTGACATCGAGGTTGGCGGCGATTGAGATGTGCTGGCCGATGGGCAGGCCGAGGATGCTGTTGGGGGTGGGCAGGGCGAAGCGGTAGATGGCGGTGTTGTGAGAGAGGATGGTCTTCTCGGTGAGAGGGAACTCCTTGAAGACGGCGGGGTCAAGGACCTTCTTCTGCTCTGTGAGAGTGGTGTTAGTGAGGTGTGTGCAGTGAGTGGTGAGAAGTCAGGAATGTCGCACGGTTGCCGAAGAAGTGGTAGCCTCCAAGAGCAGCGCAGACTGCAAGAGCAAGCGGGAGCCATTGGAGCTTGAAGGCAGCAGTGCCAACAATGAGAATGGCAGACGGGATGTATACGCCGGTGATGTATTGCGGTGCCAATGGGCCCGTGGGCTTCGCGGTGTGGGCCGACATTGGTGGAGGAGTCGTATAGGAGTCGTATGCTGGTGGGTTTTTTTTTGGTGGAGGAGTATTGACTGGCAGCGAGAGAAGGTCTTGATGCGTGCTGTGTACACAGCAAGACGGTTGAGCACTTGAGTGGTTTTGGTTTGTAAAATGTTGGCACCGGCTCTCGTGCTTCTGACGAGTTGAGCTCTCGCTGCCGCTGCTCGCTCTCCTCAGACCACATCCCCCCCACCTTCAACTTGACTCAGGACCCTGCCTTCACAACAGCCCACCAGTTTCCTTCGCCATCAAACTCCCAACACGGCAACAATACCCGAAGCACGCCTGTACGCGTTCCTGGCGCCAGTGAGGGGGTTGTGCGACTCGACTAGCATTCTACATAACCGTCCATTATAACCACGGCCCAGCCTGCCACAATGGGCGACGTCAGCGAGGACCAGCTCGACCTAAACAATCCACCTTTCCCTTTGACAGCCATCGATCGCCAGCTCCTAATCACAAGAGATGAAGACTTCCATCGCATTACGTGGGCTGACCTGAAGCAAATCATTGGTACAATAGCCTCCGAGCCACGCGAGCAACAGTGAGCCAAAGTCATTCTAACGTCTGCCCAAAGCAAACAACCAATTAGAAGAACTCAAACGTCTACCCTCAGACCTGCACAAATACCTCCGCTGGTCCTTCAACACCAAGAAGGCGTACGGTAGCATCACCAACTTCGTCGTGCAGGAGCGACTGGCGTGGACGCCTCGAGATCCCGACCAGCCAGTATCTGCACACTCCTTCACGCACCACTCTTCTATTCCCTTTGAAGACCGCAGAGATTACGCGATTCTGCTGAACGACTGGCCCTATGGATTTGACTCTGGCATCAAGCACATTCTGGTGTGGACGAGGACCCCGATTGCAGTAGACGACGATCGAGGCGACGTCACGCCTGAGTCGAAACGCATTATTGAGGACTTTGTCGAGCGGCAGTTTGTGCATACCCTGGCCAAGGAGACAGGTATCAGTCTTGAGCAAGCGAGGGAAAGAGTCATGTGGTTCAAGAACTGGGTCAGTCTCCAGAGTGTGAGAGGTGTTGATCATGTTCACGTTCTGGTGAAAGATGCCCCTGAGGACTTGCTCAAGCAATGGCTTGTCAGGTAAATTGACCACAACGATATAGACTAGACTACGAGAATAGAGAGCACAAATGGCTATGAACATTGGGATGAGCAAGGCTCTTCTAATATCTCGTTGGTATATCCGAGTCTTGATCTACGCAAGTTGTAATGCAAGGCAAGAGCGATCCACGAAACACTCCCCGACCCCAACCCTAACCCTAACTCGTCTTCCGCCCTCCAGCTTCAACACTCACATTCACATGCCAACTTAAACATCGAACTTGACCTTGTCGCATCTCCAACACAACCACCACCACCACCACCACAACAACCCCAACCCCAATCATGGCGCCCTCAACCTCCAAACGCCTCAAATCCCTCAAACTCTCCCGCCACTTCCTAATCGGCAACACCGCCGTCCAACTCCCCCACCCCTCCTTCCCAAACCCCCCCGAAGGCCACTCCAAAGGCTGGAAAGTCTACGTCCGCCCCCTCCCCAACGGCCCCGACATCTCAACCTGGCTGAAAAAAGTCCAATTCAAGCTGCACCACACCTACGCCGACGCCAGCCGCACCATCGAAGCACCGGGGCCCTTCGAGATCTCCGAGACGGGCTACGGCGAGTTTGGCGTGGAGATCCGACTGTATTTCCCGCCGGAGAGCGGGGAGAAAGCGCAGTACCGCGAGCATTACCTTGTGCTGGGGACGTATGGGAGCGAGGAGCAGCAGGAGCGGCAGAAGAGGGAGAATTTCATTGTCGCGGAGCGGGTGGAGACGATCGAGTTCAACGAGCCTACGGCAGACTTCTTCAAGAACCTCACGTCCGAAGAGCAGTTTGCGTGGCTGAAGACGAAGAAGGGGAGGGGCAAGGGCAAGAAGCCGGAGATGGTGTTCCAGGGCGATGTGCCGCCGAGCGCGCAGCTGCCGGAGAAGGCTGTGGGCGGGCCGGTGGGGGATGCGGTCAAGGGGATGGAGGCGGGCAAGGGAGGGGTGTGGAGCGCGCAGTATGAGAGGCAGCTTGTGAGTCAGCTTGAGGCGAGCGAGAAGCAGTTGGCGAGGATGATTGATGAGGAGAAGAGTGCGGCGGAGGCAAGGAAGGCGAGGATGGCGGAGCTGGGGAAGAAGATTGACGCGAAGGCGTGAGGACGAGGTAAAGTGTTCTTCTGTGCCGACGCTTTTTGCTTTTCTGCTTTGGTTTATGATATTCTGGATTTAGCGAAGGAGTTACGGGAAATGGGACAAAAAAAAAGGCTGAGTAGGGTTGGAATCACCGCTACAGGCTTTTGAGATGAATGATTATTGAGATACCCCCCGGGCTGTATTCAGAGAAGTGCATGGAGCTCTCCCTTCCCATTTTCTCATTTGATCCCTGGACGCTTTCATTCAAGGAAGCCAGGACCATATTACGGTCGGAAGACAGACCGCGTGTATTGGGATTGTCGAAAGAGGGGGAACGTGGTTATATACTATTACAGTCCAAAAAAAAGACCGACCGCGCATGGTACATGTCAGTCCAGTAGTGCAAGACGCATCTTCCGGCTACAGCTGTGCCCATAACAAGCCAGCGAGGGCAGGAAAGCACCTCACACTGCCACCGTTCAACGAAACAAACGTGAGAAGATCTTGTTACAGTAATACAACCAGTGACAACCCTATACTATCCTACCAGAAGCAAAGCAAGCCAGAGTGGTATCGAACAAGCAAAGCCCAGCCGCCACCTCTTGGAAGTATAGTAGAGATCGGACCACCCTTCTTGCGCCGTGATAAGAAAGAACGAAGACGGAAACGAAAGAGTAAGCAAGAGAAGAAGATCAGACAGCACAAGCATGAGATCAGTGCTTTTTCCCACCCAGCCCTCGAACCTTCCCATATCCAAGAACAGCAGAAGATTTTTTCAACCCTCCTTCATCTCATCATTCAACAACAGCTCCACAACGATCTGCGTCCTCTCATTCTCCGGATGCTGCATAACAGCCTTGACCGTCCTCCCCCCCGCCGCCGAACTCCCATACACCGACCCATTGGCCGTCGGCACAGGCGGACGATTAAGCCCAGCATTGTACTCACCTCCATCGTCAAGACACTTGATCTCCCTTCCCGCAATAATCTGCTTGAGCCGCCCATTCTGCGCATTGCGGATCTCGATGAAGTCGTTATCAAACAGCACGAGGTACGCGCCAGAAAGTGCAGCCGTCTGCGCGGTGCCGACAAACTCCATGATGACGCTGCGGCTGATCTCGCCGTGTTTGTTGACGTAGACGGCGCAGTTGGCGTAGCAGAGCAGGAACTCCGCCTCGCTGAGGCGCAGCATGCACAGCGCGCGCTGATCCTTGATGTGCCGGACGATGTTCTGCACGCTCTCGCCCTGCACTTCCGGTACGCTTTGCGGCACTTTGCGTTCCAGGGAGAGGACCTCGAAGCCGCGGGCGGTGCTGACGGCGAGGGAGCTGGTGAAGAGGTTGATGCCGGTGCATTCGGTGGGGATGTAGAACTCGTCGAATTCGCGGAAGAATTCTGTCGAGCCGCGTTTGAAGTAGCCTGCGCGCTTGCGTTCGGAGGACTTTTGGTAGATTGGTTCGAGGACTTTAAAGGTTGAGGACAGGTTGTCGCGTTTCTTGTAGAAAACTAGGGTGCGATCCTTCATACGACCCGCAACGAAGAAGCCGACGTCACGACTGCCGGAGAGCTTTTGCGGCGCTTTGCGGCTAGAGTCGACAGTGCTGGTAGGGCCGGCAGTGACAACGTCTAGGTGGTAAGCGACGAGAGACTTGTCCGATATGAGCAAGAAGAGATTGAATTCTTCCAGCACGGCGATTTGAGTAACACGAGTCATGCTTATGGCCTGTAAGTTGTTAGTCCTGCTTGCCTTGTGTTACTGTCCAACTTGTATACACTCACCTTCGTCCAACCTCTTGGGTTATCAGCTTCGCTCACAAACACACCAAAGTCTGTGCCCACAGCCACCATCTTCTTACCAGGGTAAGGCATCGAGAAGCTTGTCGCACAATTGACCCTCGCCCTGCAGATAGGACCAGGTCGGCCAGTGTCCTTAAATCGCTGCTCGACTTCCTGGATCGCACGGTCGATTGGAGTACCCTTGATAACCAGAGTCTTGCCTCCAGTACCAGCGAAGCCGTCAAAGACGAACGCAGAATCAGCCATGACGCGCAGCCTGAAAGGTTCCGCATGTTGTGCGTAAAGCGCTTTGGCGTGCTTTGTCTTGGCTTCGATGATCTTGGTACACCACTCTCTTCTTGCTTGCTCAGTGTGTGCGAAGAGGGTGTAGTTCTCACGACCGAGGTGCTTCAGGCGGATGGGATACAGAATCCTGTCGGCATCCCTCCCAGTATCGATAGATGTGACGGTATGGAGACTTTGGGTCGACATGCCCGTGTTCACACTCTGCAGGCCTGGTGCAGGCAAGTTGGACTGTGTCCTTCCCAATGTCGCCTGGTCAGCCGATGCAGCTGATCTGCCAGAGACCGCGCTCACAGTGGTAATACCCCTGACGTAGGACGATTTCTGCACTGCTGGATCTGTTGTGCTCTCTAGGACCAGGAGATCCATAGGAATTGGCAGTCTCGACACATCGTACTTTTCCACTCTGCCTCCCTGCTCTGCGCGATGCTGGATGGTTTTGGCAATCACGAGGTAGTGATCGAACAGCAGAGTGTGACTGTCGAGCCAGGTGAACCTGTTGCCGCCCATTCTTTGCAGATCACCGCGGTGCACCAACTCACGACCGAGATGGTTCAAGTTGAGCTCGACCGCGTTCTGCATACCAGGCCTTAGCACCAGTTTTGCGCTCAAATCTGCGAGATCGACCTTGCGCTGCATCTCAGCCACACGGGTGTCACACTCCAAGGTAACAGCCTTGACCTCGTCGTAAGCGATCTGCAGGTTGGTCTTTTCTTCGCTGTCAGTCTTCATATTCTTGAGAACTGTATGCAGAAGGAGCGAGTAGCGCTGCAAGCGAGTGATTGGAGACTTGAGATATGTGTCCCAGCCAAGTCTCTTTCCTCGAGGGTCGTTGCGCGCCCTGTCCAGGAAGCCTGCGAAATGGATGTTACGTTCCATCTCTTGACGGACCATAAAGCTTGCTCCTGGAAAGGAACCAGCGTAGTCGATGTACGCAGTCTTGGCCATCCTGATCCATTGACGGAAGATGTCACTGAAGCCGACGATCCAAGGACCTTGCTCATGTTGTCGGTATTTGAGCTGAGGAAGCAAGTGGTCTTCGTTTGCCTGTTTCACTTGCTCCAATTTACCAAACACATCTTTGAGGAACTTCTCTTTGCGCTTGGGCGTGACGATTGATGGCTCGGTCTTGGCGAGCGGGTCTTGGTAGATCAAGCGGAGAAGGCTCAACTGCTCCATGTAATAATCTTCGGTCTGCACGATCTCATGGAGAACGTTCTGTCGCTCGACTTCCTTGTTATCTCTTCCCTCGAGGTCTTCCTTCTTCAGCTTGTAGAACTCTGCCCACGTTTCGTTGGTGCGTACAGGCTGAGTATGAAGGTTGACCTTCTTCAGCGTACGCTGACAGAAGTGGGAGTAGCATCTTCCAGGAACAACGTGGTCGTGTAGTGTGGGGGAGTAGCAGCCGGCACTTGACAGCTGAAAGATGACGCCAGACATAGGCACATGTGTGAGCCTAACCCATTCCTCGGTAGTTTGCAGAGCGCCTGACTGATACATGTTCTCCACAACGCGATCACTCAGAACCTCGGCGTCCGCAATGTTCATTGTGGGCACTTTGTTGGTGAACAGGTTAACCAGGGCTTCCTTGAGAAGGGATTCTTTGAGCTCAGTGGTCTGGTCGGGTTTGGCCACAATGATGAGCCATGACAAGATCGCGCTGAGCGCCCAAGGTTCCTCGCACTTCTTGAAATCTGGAGTGCCGAGTTTGGAGGGCACGAACCTCCTGGTAGGTAGGGATGGCAGATCAAGAGCAACAGCACTAGTCGCTGGCGTTGTGTCATATGTCGAGTACCCTGATGAGCGATTGTTCTGTCGTAGGCGACGCTCTTCCGCGTCTGTCTTGGATCTGAGTGGCTGGTTGACTGGAGGCGTCTTGCTGTAGTTGATAAGGGACGCTGAACGAGGCACCCATTGGCCTTGTGCATCCATGTCATAGCCAGTGGATGAGTATGGATAGCCATTCTTCTGTGGGGTGGGAGGCGTGATCTCGCCTGGTGGCGGAGGCGGAAGTGGACGATAAGTCGCTGACGCCGAATTGAAGAAGACATCGGGTGGCTCATCTGGGAACCTTTCCGGTATTTGCCCTTCTGTGAGGGCGTACTCGTCGCCTTCGTCGTAGCTCTGCCGTCTACCATCTGCTGGCGGTTCATAGTTTCCTCCAGTACCGCCAGCATCGACTCTTGCATCCTGGAAAGGTGGGAACGGGTGAATTGAGTCCATGGTGTAGTCGTAGCTAGAGTGCTGTGATGCGTGTGACCTCCGCATGGAGCTGTGTTGACTTGACACGCCACCATTGAGCTCTCCACCAGCAGCCAGTTGACTAGGGTCGCCACCGTAAGACATGTGTACATCGTACCCACCTGTGAACGCCGAAACATCAACGCCAGTATAGTCGTCGATAATGCTCATTCGATCTTCGTTTGGATGTGTTGGACTTTGATTCGACTCGCGTCTCGAGATCCTCTGCGAAGTGCCATAGCCAAGGAAAGGTTGCTGACTACTACTTCCGCTTTGTCGACGGAAGTCATCGGCGGCCTCACGCTCATCCGCAAGACGCATTGCTTCCAAGCCAGCTGCTGCTTCTGGGTCACTGTCATCACTGTACTGCTCAGCCGGCGGGGCTTGTGACGGTATTGGTGATAGATGACCATTCGTCATACCTCCATCTCGAGGAGACGTGGCACCAAAGCTTTGCCGTGACTGGTACGGAGCGGAAGTAAGCGCTATCGAGGGACTGCGGCCTGGGCGACCTGCGTTCAGTATGGCATCTTCGACCTCGTCAAAGAGATCGTCTTGGTTGAGTGCTTCGGCCTCTTCACGACTCATGTGTCGACCTTGTTGGAAATAGTCTGATTCCGCTTCTGGTGGTGGTATGACTGGAAGTGGCCTTTGAGACGGATGTCTACCTAGTGATGTCGCGCTTGACGACGTACGGTGCACTGGTGGTGTCGGGCCTGGGGTAGAGCCTTGTGGCGAAGGAGATGAGCCGTTTGTCAATGCACCCAAGGGCGAAGGTGGCTGCCGGTTGTCAGGTTGGTAGGGCGGTGAAGGTACGTAATGATCCTCAGACAACCCAGGTAGCGCCGGAGAGATGTTGTAATGGCGATTGGATTGCTGTCTTCGAGGTGGCGGCTGATACTCGTTCTCATGATACGGCATCTCGATATGAGCATGTTGGGCGACGGGCGCTGCAGTCGAGTAGGCATATGATTGCTGAGGTGGTGGCGGACTCGGTTGCGGCTGGTACCCATATTGATGCTGCGGCGGTTGAGGACTATAGTGCTGCTGTGGCGTTCCAAATTGAGATTGCTGAGGCGAGCGTCTGTAGGAAGGCTGCTGTGGCGATGAGAAAGTCGCACTCGAGTGGTTGCTTGGAGAATATGCATACGGATCACCCATAGGTCCGCTTGTCGCTTGAGCAGGAGCTTCGGGGTAGGCGGACGGATTGTACTGGGCCGGGTATGGAGTAGGGTTCACGCTGGCATAGTTCTGAGGATTATACTGTGGTATCTGGCCTTGTGGTGACTGAGGTGATTGAGCGTAGTGCTGGGGATTGTACGTCTGAGGTTGCTGGTATTGGCCAGCATACGACGCCGAGAACGAAGTAGCTCGCGGCGAAGCCAGACTATTGCTCGAGTATCCTCCTTGCAACTGCTGCACCGGACCGCCAGCGGGTTGCTGGTTATATGTGTGCTGGCCTGGGTATTGCTGCTGCTGCTGCTGCGGTGGAGGCGGCGGCAGCGGTGGCTGTTGACCTGCGTATCCTCCATTTTGCGCCGGCGGGTATTGATTGTGTTGTTCGTGGTAACGATTGGACGAGGGCTGCTGGTATTGGCCGCCCTGGTAGTAAGACATTGTGTCGAGGTAGCGGATGCGGTCAAGCGACACCGAGTCGCGGGGCTCTACGTGAGCTCGTCGATGCGCCAAAGGGCAGTACTGCCAGTAGGCTGGATGTCGACAGTGTAGGCGATCCGCATGGGGAGATGGATGTATATTTGAGACCGAGAATCGGCTGCGGCGTTTCTCATAGCATGGATAGCATCCTCTATCCGTGAGCTTCGAGGGTGTTGGTGGTGGTGGTGGTGGGCAGTTCGCGATGCGGCTGAGGGTCTATAGCGGAGAGTGAAGGTCGCTGTTCGTTGTGCTAGGAGATGACTGCCGTCGTCGCGTGAGCTAGCAATGATTGGAATAGTACGTCGAAAGCTGCGCCATAGCCTGGTGCAGAGGTGTGGTCGGTCGGTCGGTCGGTCAGGCAGTGCTCGCACTCATGCGACGGTACCTCGCAGCACCTGCTTGTTGCTTGCTTGCTTGCTTGGAGAGACACAGGGTCTGGTCTGGCGGAGTGGAGTTCGCCAAGTACAAGAGGGACAGTGCGACCTCCAAGTCCAGGCGCTTCTTCACGCTATCATCACACGAACCTGGAGTGCACAAGACCGAGCGTGTGAAGAAAGGGGCATGTACTGTACTATAGTATACACTCACAGACTGTTGTTATTCCCCTAGTGGTACGGTATTATTAGCGAGTATCTCTGCATACTCTCTCTCCCTCAGCCACAGCTTCGGGCGTCGCGATGCCATTTTTGTCTGCAGCACCACACGCCACCCACAATGCCGTCTCATCTCAGCCTCATCACCTCATCACAAGGCTGTCGTCCTGCACTAGGATTCATTCCCAAGAGTCACGTGCGCGTGCTGCTTTCAAATACCCCAGCGATACGTGTACCAACACCGGCCACCGAGACCGTCAGCTTACACGGCGGCAAGGAGGATACATGGATGGGTTTGATGGCCGCCAATACGACAACAAATGCGTTTGCCCTTCATCCTGCCTAATACAGTGAGCCTAAGGTAACCCTATCATTTATCTACATACTGCAAACTTTCGTAGCTTCAAGAGCTCCTTGGGTATGAAACCAAACCATGTGGGGTGCCCGCACGCCTTAACGTCCTGCTCGAGTCCCGAGGCTATTTGGCGCCCGATCGACGACATCGTGGTACTTCTATCACTGTAAGCACTTTCATTTCTCTAGGGGCAGACTTCTCTTAGTGAGATTAACTTCTTTCCATTCCCATCACATTCATCACACTTCGACATCCTCTCTCATCTCAAGATGGTCATAAACAACGATGGCCCAGGCAACGCCGCCACCACCCGTGACCATGTCGATCAACTCAACCACATCACCGCCGAGCGTGACGGCCTTCACGTCCCAGAAGTCGACTCCACTGGCTACCGGATCCGCGAAGAACCATTCGGCATCAAACGTAAAGTGCGCGTAGTCCTCATGGGAGCTGGTGCATCGACTGTCAACTTTCTAAAGAAGGCCGAGGAATCAATGCAAAACTTGGAAATGACTGTTTATGAAAAGAACCACGACATTGGCGGAACCTGGCTCGAGAATAGGTATCCTGGCTGTGCTTGTGATGTACGTTGATTCGTTCCCCGTCACGATATATCAGACTCGCCGATACTGACAAAAACAGATTCCTTCTGTCGGCTACCAATTCACGTGGCGGACTAAAATCTGGTCACACTACTACTCTTATTCGCCAGAGATCTTCGAATATCTAAAGGGAATCTACGAGGAGAACGATTTTATCAACAAATACGTCAAGCTAAAGCACCAAATCGAGCACGCTCAGTGGGACGCAACGAAAGGTCTCTGGAAATTGCGCGTCCGTGACATTGTCTCAGACACTGTCATCGAAGACGAAGCAGAGTTCTTCATCAATGCTGGAGGAGTCCTGAACAAGTGGAAGATGCCAGATGTTCCCGGCTTGAAAGACTACAAGGGCAAGCTCATGCATTCCGCTGCGTACGAAGAGGGGTACCCTTTGGAAGGAAAGCGTGTTGCGGTCATCGGAGCTGGAAGTAGTGGCGTCCAGATCGTGGCCAATATACAGAAAAAGGGTGAGTTGGAGCAAAGTCATCCAACAAGCAAACGGGACACGTCGCTGACCAGATTTGCTGCAATTAGTCGAGCACTTGTACCACTGGGTACGAAGTCCCATCTGGATAACTCCAGGGTTCGGCCAAGGTTGGGCAGGCACAAACGGCGCCAACTTCGAATACACGGATGCCCAGAAGAAATACCTGGAAGAGAACCCCAAAAAATACCTCGAGTACCGCAAGCAACTCGAGAACGAGCTGAACATGCGCTTCAAATTCATCATCAAAGGCTCACCCGAAGCCAAAGCAGCTCGTGAAGCTGCCGAAGCGCAAATGCGCAGCGTACTAAAGGACGACAAACGCCTCTGCGACGCCATCATCCCCACCAACTTCAACCCAGGCTGTCGGCGTCCAACGCCCGCGCCCGGATACCTCGAAGCCCTCGTCTCAGACAACACAACCGTCTACACCGATTCCGTGAAACAAATCACCCCCGCCGGCTTCATCGACCACACCGGCACCGAACACCCCGTCGACGTGATCATCTGCGCCACCGGCTTCGACACAACCTGGGTCCCACGCTTCCCCATCATCAACGCCGCCGGCCTCGACCTCCGCGACTTCTGGGCAGGCACCGACAACCTCACCTCCTACCTCAGCCTCGGAATTCCGGGCTTCCCAAACCACTTCACCTTCTGCGGGCCCTACGGCCCCCTAGGCCACGGCTCCTTCATGCCCCTCATCGAAGTCTGGACAAAATACATGCTCGACGTAATAACCAAACTGCAGACCGAAAACCTCAAATCCCTCACCCCTTCCGCCCGCGCCGCCGCCGATTTCCGCCAGCACGCAGACCTCTTCCTGAAACGCACAGCCTGGACCTCTTCCTGTCGAAGCTGGTTCAAGCAAGGCCGCAACGGCGGTAGCGAAGAAGGCGGACAAGCCGTACTGTACCCTGGGTCGAGACTGCATTTTTTGCATTTGCTTGAGAGGCCGAGGTATGAGGATTACGAGTTTGAGAGGTGGGACGAGAATCGGTTCGCGTTTTTGGGGAATGGGTTTGATATGAGGGAGTTCGATGGGAGGGACATCACGGGGTACTTGGGGAGTTTGGATGAGGGGGGAGCGGATGTGCAGCCGGTCTATGGGGAGGAGTTGAAGGGGGTGCTTGCAGGGTGGGCGAATGGGTTTTGAGGGATGATGTGAGTGAACGTGTATAGACTTTCGAGGTGCAAGGATCGAGTGGGAACATTTTGCAAGGAAGACCTCCATACAAATCACTGATGCATTACTTTTACATCTCTGTCCTCACCTACAACTCGACCACAATCTTCTCAGCATTAACAGCCCCACCCCGAATCTCAAACGCCTTCTCCAAGCTCTCAAGCCCCTTCCCTACGACATTAGCCTTAGGCAAACACTTCAGCTTCCCCTGCACAAGCGCATCAGTAACAAAGTCCCGCCAAACCGGGAAACTCGCCTCCGTAATCCCAAGCGCGAACTTCGCCTTGACGAACTCGGGCAATTTCCCAGGAGGCTTAGTGTTAGCCAAGAAACCCCCACCCAACTTCTCCATAATCGGCGTTACAATATCAAAAGTCTCTGGAATGCCGATGGCGTTGTACAGGCCTTTGAAGCGGTCGTCGCCGACGGCTGCGGCGATATCGTCGGCGATGCTGGGCGATCTGTAGTCGAAGGCTTCGCTGGCGCCGGCTTCGCGGCAGAGGGTGAGGTTCGCTGCGCTTGCGGTGGCGATGACGCGGTAGCCGGCGTTGGAGGCGAGTTGGATTGCGGCGGCGCCGACGGAGGAGGATCCGCCGTAGACGACGACGACTTCGTTTTTGCTGTTGGGTGCGGAGTCTAGACTGGGGAGGTCCAGGCCCATGGAGTCTTTCTGGTAGAAACCCGCGGCCGCGGTGTCGATGGCGAGTGGTAGAACGACGCCCTGGGTGTAAGTGAAGTTGTCGGGCAGGATAGCGGCGTTGGCGGCTGGGATGCGGGCGTAGTGGCTGAAGGCTCCGTCGGCGATGTCGTTGGTGAAGAATTGCCACGAGTGCCCGATTACGCGGTCGCCGGGTTTGAAGCGGGTGACATTGGAGCCGATGGCGTAGACTTCACCGGCGAGGTCGTGGCCGGGGACGATGGGCCATTTCTTGACGAGGAAGCCGGCTTGTTGGGCGGGATCGTTGGTGTTGACTGCTACGGCGTGATTGCGGACGATGATGTCGTCGGCGCCTGGGGTGGGAATCTCGGTGTCGGCGACGCGGAGGGGAGCGTTGACGGAGTCGACGAGGGCTGAGCGGTTGGAAGGCATTTTGGGTTGCTTGTTTTGGTTAGTTGGTTGCTGTTGATACGGTCGAATGACTTGATGAGTTTGTTGATGTGGTTGATTGTGTAGATGTCAAGTAGTAAGCTTAGATTGTTGTTGCTGTTTGATGATTAGATCTCATAATACAGCATGCGCATCCCACCTTTTTATACGGATGCATGTTGAGGCCATATCATGAAATCGTTTTTTTTTTTGCTGATGCCTAGAGCTTAGCAAGCCGGACGAGCTGAGGTCTGTTGCATCGGCTATAGCAGCACGCGATGGGAAGCGAGATGAAGCGAACGCTGAGGTTTGTTGGATTTCTCATGCTATCGCACACTATCCGGCTTTGATTGTTGGACATGGCACGAAGGATTTACAGTGGCTTGTTCAGGCCGGGTTACATAAGGCCCTTGCAGCTGTGTCCGGATATAGTGACGAAAGTAAAGTCCAGAGCCCGAATGCCCGGCGCGATTCATGTCATTTGGTTGACTGGGATAGAACCATATCACTTCGAAATAACATGTAGTTGATGATGTGTAATAGAGCTTAAAGACATCGGGCAAATTGATTGTTTTGGGAGTAATGTCCAAGGGCAAGAAGCGATGAGATGGAGAAGAAGAAGGGAAGAGGCAGCACTGAGGCCAAGCATTGTTATATGGAGGCTTTTTCCATAAGTTTGTGGTCACATCGGCTATGATCTCGAAGATCTTGTGCACTGGTACACTCATCTGTAGAGAGTAGAATAATTGTGTGAGCCGTTGACACAGTGAAATATTTCCAGCTGTCTTTGTGTTCTCATGCAAGTACAATCGACGACAGAAGTGGACATGGCCACAAACTTCAGCACGGCATCTCCACTTCACCAAAGCCACAAAGCAAGCGCCAAACGCCATCGCAAAACGCCTGCTGTACACCACGAAACGCCCATCTCAGCTCCAACATTAGTTAATCTGTTCGCGAGCTTCATCAAGACAACCATACCTCATCGTCCAGCTTTCGTAAGACTGCCTCCTATCTCGCCGTCTTCCCTAGTCCATTGACATGTGATCCTATTATCCCTCCCCTCCACTGTCGGAAGCCAGCTCAGAGCCAGCTTGCTCCCAATCGCTGTCCAATTCAACCTCCTGACCAGCCTCGTGCTGCTCGAGACAGATGTTGGCATGCTCCCAGCTCCATTTCCATGCCAATGGCGGGAAAAGGTTACTGTCGATGCCTTCCGGAGGATCAGTGCGGATTTCCTTCAGAGATTGAGACGGGCGTTTTAGCAGTATCGAGAGGGAGTCTCGCATGACCGTCAGAGTCATGTCTCGCACAACGTCTGGATCCACCCATTCCGACACGAGCAAATACCGCTTCCAATAATCAGAAGCCCACCTCATTCGCTCTCGGGTGTAGTTCGCATCAGTTGGCAAGCCAAGGAACGACGGATCAGGAAACATAACGACGCAGAGACGAGCAAGCTGCAAGCATTCCAGTGGATCCGGTACTATGCCCTATTTCCGCCGCCCCTCCGAAGATGTCAGGACTGCCAAAATCGTGATGACCACTTCGCGAATGTCACCGATACTCGCATGTTGCAAGTCAGTTTTGGACCACGCACCGGTGGCACCGATGTAGCGTCTAAGCAAATCTGCAAACCACTGATCATGCGCCTCGAAGCCGTGGGATTCGGGCGCGACGCTGCGGCTGTCTTGTGGGCAAAAGATCATGCATTGACCTCGTGATGTCTTCTTCTCTCCGTTATCCTCATCCCACGAATTCAATCTTCGCCCACAGCTCCATGCACACCGTGCTCACGTTCCCACCGGAGACTCCTGATCACACCTCTGTCGAGTTCTCGCTCGGCCTCCAAGCTCGCAATCCTCGCCTGTAGCTCCATAATCTTCGCATCCTTCGCCTTCAAAGCCAACCTTGAGATGTCTCTTCCCTTGACTACGCCTTGGAACTTCAAATCATGTTTGCTCAGCGTCCCCCGCAGAGTAGCGAGAGTATCTTCCGGCACCCGGGTGTCCGACAAGGCCGCAAGGACTTCGTTTGTCATAGCGCTCGTACCGTCAGGCGGATTCGCCAAGGCATCTTTGTATCGGCCTTGATTTGAGGAGGATTTGGAATACGTAACTGGCGTATTGGCTTGCAGTGTCGGCGTTGGTGGGTACGGCTGTACTGCGATCGGAGGTAGGATTTTCGCAGACTGTTTGGAAGGTGAATCGAGGTATTCGTTCAGATGACTCGCGGATACAGAAGGTGTCTTCGGCGTGATGAGATCGTTGGCCGTGTTTTGTAGCCATGGTAGTGTACGTTTCTTCTCGACAGTGGTGGCAGGGGTTGCGTAGACACCTGTCTTGACAGCTTTGCGAGGCGTCTCGGGCGTTGGTACTACCGAATCAGCGGCGTCAATGAGTTCCTTTTCCTCTTGACCAGTGAGAGGCCATGGCAATAGCTCATCGTCATCACTTTCATGATCACCGTCCAAGTTCGCTGTATCAGCTTTGCGTTTTGCTCCGGTGGTATTGTGCCGCTGCGAAGAAGAAGCCGGCAGAGGACTACCATCCTCTGTCGATTCGTCGTCCTCCTTTGTAGTGTCATTGTCAGTTCCTTTCGCCATGGGGTCAACGTCTGCGAACATGCCACCTCGGCTTCTACCGGCATCCCAGCCGTCCTGAGCAGCAGGAACTGGTCTGCTCTTGGGCTCAGATTTGCTGTTATTTAGTACCGCACCCTCTTCTCGAAGTTTGGCGTCTTCGTCCCAGAGGAAGAATCCGCATCTTTGCGGTTCCTGGTTTTGACATGTGTAGAACCAGCGGCCCTGGTTCTTGTTTTCCTTCTTCACTTTGAAATGTTCGGCAGGTAGTCGTGGCGTGCAATCGCAATGCCAAATACCGTCGGCGAAGACGCCTCTAGGTGCTGTCGATCTGGAGCCGCCTCTGCTTCCGCCGCCACGGCCACGACCGCGAGAATTATAGCGGTTGTTGTACCCGCCTCGAGAATAGTGGCCTCGGCCGCCACGATTCATGATGAGAATTTCTCCAACTTCATTGATATGTTCAGTATTGTATCATTTATGAAGGTGAGCGGCGGACTCGGCCGTTTTGAGCGATGCGTAGATATAACACACCAGCCTGTAACTTTGCGCTGGTTGGCACAGCGATGTCTGGTGCTTGTGGATGGAGTGGAGATACCGAGAGGCTGGTGCCATGCGTCATTGTTACAGGAGATCGGCACGGCCCATCGCCGCACGCTAATCCCGTCCAGGCGAGTCAGACCAAATAGGAGGTGTCCACTCCAAATCTATCCATCATCCGGTCAGGGTTCACGCCATTTGTAATCCAATCGACGTGTGGTTTTCTCTTCTGGTCTTGTAGTACCGTCATTTCCATCTCCGTCTAGTCTGCATACTCTTTCTCAACCTTGGAGCTGTACTGACATCACCTTTGAATTCGCCCAAACAACAACCAAAAAGCTTGATGCCTCAGCCCGCCAAGTCCCGGCGTGCTGACGTGAACGATGAAAGGACTCCATTGATACTTGTTCAACCGCCTACAGGCGAGCGTGGCAGAGATCTCAATGGCCCAGCAGATTGCCACAACAAAGATGATGATGTCTCGCAATCTATTACGACTCTCCGTACCGTCTTCTCGGCTCTGGCATTGGGAACTCTGATCTTCCTGCAATCAACCAACATCTCCATCCTGACTACCACTCAGTCTGCGATTGCAGCAGACCTGGATGCCTTCGAAAGAACATCATGGTTTACGTCTGCTTATCTCATCGCCATGAGCGCTCTGGGACCACTCAATGGCAAATTGGCTGCTGTTTTCACGCCACGGCTCACGATATTTGCTTCGACTGTATTACTCGCGATTGGCACGACCATATCTGGTCTCTCGGGGGACTTCACCGGGTTTATCACTGGTAGAGTTCTCACTGGCGTTGGGGCATCTGGTATTTTCACAGTCTCCATCATCGTTGTACTTGAATTGGTGAGTGCTAAAGGCAGGGGACTGGCGATTGGTCTTTTAAACAGTGGGTTTACGGTCGGCGTTGCTGTGGGTGCCACTGCGGCGGGCGCATTGCTACCGAAGATAGGATGGCGATGGTTGTTCCTCATTCAAGCTCCCATTGCTTTGCTAGGTGGGGCGATTCTCCTGCTGAGCATTCCGTCTACCTTTACCACCGGACAGCAAGACGACTCCAAAGTGCCCACTCTCACTCGACTCGCAAAGCTGGACTACATCGGTGCTATCTCATTGACCGCATCGATTGTTCTGGTACTATACAGTCTGGGTGCTCCACGCCACATCCCGCTACTACCTCTCGCTCTGTCTCCATTTGTCTTCGCAGCCTTTATTCTAAACGAAGTGTACCTCGCTAGCGACCCCATCATTCCTATAACGCTCCTCAAGTCCCGCGGCTTGCTTCTTACTTGCTTAGCGACCGTCGGATATATGATGGCGCGCTGGGCTGTCTTGTTTTATACACCCACGTACGCCATTGCGGTCCGCAACTGGTCACCTGCGAGCGCTGGAGCGATCTTGGTGCCTACAAATGCCGGATTCGCGCTTGGAGGTCTCGTTGTTGGCGCCTTGCACATTCGGCGCTCAGGTTCCTTCTATGTGCCCACGCTAGTGGTGTATGTGTTGTTCCCTTTCACGATGGTTCTGCTAGCAGTGCTATCAACACACGATTCCAACAAATGGCTGTATGTGCTTGACCTGTTGTTGTCCGGCGCTTTGACGGGTGCGGCGCTAAACTACAATCTTGCACACACGCTTCACCTCACGCCTAAGAGCACTCACTATGTTGCAACCAGCCTGCTAGCAACGTTCCGCGGATTCTCTGGTTCTTTTGGGTCTGCAATCGGCGGCGGTTTATTCTCGCGCACTCTGTACAATTCGTTGACACGACAATTTGCGGAGCGCGGCATCAAGAACGAGGATCTGGTCATCAGGCTACTAGGATCGCCGGCGCTCGTCGGAAGCCTGGAGGGCGTGCAGAAAGAGGTTGCAGTGAAAGGCTATGAGGAGGCGCTGAAGTTGCTGTTCTTTAGTGGAGCTGGATTGGCGGCATTGATGGTATTCCTGCAGGCCGGAACGGGATGGAAAGCCGCAGAAGAGGAGTCCGTCGAAGCGAATGATGAGCCTGAAGAAGAAAGTGAAGAACTACTTGAGGGGCCCGAGAACGCTGCCTAGTGCGGTCTCGAAGCATCGAACCGTTGTCATTTTGCAGGCCGCTACTTAGCATGTTCGCTCGCAGTCTAGCCTCGCTGTTCGCAGCGCTTGCTTCACTGTCGAGATATTGCCCAAGCTGTGCGCTTATTCAGTATTTAGTGCACTGCTGTCTTCACGCCCAGGAGGATAGTGCGTTTCCTCCTTGCAATGAGATGAGACTAAGGCTCGGCTGATCTTTTAGCATTTGGTCTGCTAATACTATCAACGTCACATCCTATAATGCTTGTGCTCGCCAGTGAGATACCAATAATGCGGAGTTTGTTGCTAGACCGTGAGAGTTGCTACACCCAAGTTTGAGCTTGGAGGTACCTTCCGAAATGATCATTAGCTTGCGACGAGCTCCAGGGATATTTACCCGACACGTGTAACACCGACATTAGCGACCTTGTTGTGCTACCTCAAAGTCCAAACAACGGGATGTTGCGCTGGTCAATGGTTGGCTTGCAGATCTTCCAATTTGCGGCATTTATGGCGACTTGAGCGATTTTTGGGCTTTGGGTGCCTCGCACAGCCGCCACATCCCACATTCTATATTATCTAGGACCAGTAAGCATTTGACGGCGAAACATTGATGACCATAAAGTGGAAGCACAGAGATAACAGAATAAGGACGTTCAGACTGGAGTTGTAGCGCCATGGCGGTGATAAAGCTTGCGCTGCTTGGTCGACGCACTGGAATGCTTCTCTCTACTCCCGAACCCAACCCCCACCTTACCACGTGCATTTCCACGTGTGTTTGTGTTCACCCTGAGATCTGCAAAGAGTCCGTTTACAACGGCTTTCAAGATTTCGACTACAATAAGACGGGATCTCCTACGGCAAGGTCATGACCACAACCAATATCCAGTTCAGCGAAGATGTCTTACGCCGCCATCCCTCACGCCCTGATGGCGCAACCGACAGCCCTGGAATCGTCTTCTCCCGTATCCACTCAAAGGGACGAGACTCGGCAAATCAGACGTCCAAGTCTCGGTCGAGCATGAGCGCGGACGATCCTGACTTCGAAAAAGCGTCTCCTATCGATCATCGAGTGAAGCAGACCTTCAAGGGTCGACATCTCCTCTGGCTTGCCTATCAATCGATGGGTGTGATTTACGGCGACATTGGCACATCTCCCCTCTATGTGTTCTCTTCGACGTTCTCCTCAGAGCCCGAAAACAGAGACCTCGTCGGCGTCTTGTCGTTGATTATCTGGTCTCTCCTCACGATGGTAACACTGAAATACGTGTTCATCGTCCTGCGCGCAGACAATGAGGGTGAGGGTGGCACCTTCTCGTGCTATTCTTTGCTTTCACGCTACGCCAACCTGGGCAACATCGACCCGAAAGAAGCGCATTCGCTCAAGATACAACGTGTGCTCACAGGAGAAATGCCGCGCGGGAACCGATCAATTCGTGCTCGAATTGAGAAAAGTTCACTCTTTCGCGGCTTGCTGAAGATCATCGGAGTACTGGCTGTGTCGCTCGTTATGGCCGACGGCGTGCTGACACCCGCGCAATCGGTGCTTGGAGCTTACCAAGGACTCAATGTCATCACTACGGTCAAGAACTCCACAGTCGTAGGAGCTACATGTGGCACTCTCGTTTTGTTGTTCCTCATACAGCCACTGGGAACGACAAAGATTGCGTCGACATTTGCTCCAATTGTTGTGATATGGTTGGGTTGGACAGGTGCAATTGGGCTGTTCAATCTCATTAAGTACGATCATACCGTACTGAAGGCCTTCAACCCAGGTGAAGGCTTCTTGTTCTTGATCCGCCACAAGGAGGAGGGATGGCACAGCCTCGGCGGTGTACTTCTGTGCTTCACGGGCCTGGAAGCACTATTTGCTGTGAGTGCTTGCTATAACACCTTCCGTTAATTCTGATAGGCCGTACTGACTATCGTTATCAGGATCTTGGCGCATTCAGCAGACAAGCTATTCAGATTAGCTGGATTGGCTGGTGCCTCCCACTATTGCTTTTGACTTACAGCGGCCAGGCCGCCTACATCTCCGTACATCCCGAGGCCTACGCATACCCTGTATTCTACACGGCGCCGAAAGGTACTCTGATCCCGACTATGATCCTCGCGGTCCTCGCTGCTGTCGTAGCTTCGCAAGCAATCATCACAGCGACATTCCAGTTGATCGCCCAGATCACCAAGCTCAGCTATTTCCCCTCGATCAGGATTGTCCACACCTCGAAGGTGTTCCACAACCAGCTTTACGTCCCTCTCGCCAACTGGCTACTTATGATTGGTACTGTCATCGTCACGGCGGTCTACAACAACACGACCTCGCTAGGAAACGCATATGGTGTCTGTGTCATCATGGTTACCTTCTTCGATACTTGCATGGTCACTCTCGTCGCGCTTATTGTCTGGCTTCTGCCCTGGTATATTGTCGCCTTCCCAGCCTTGACAATTGCAGCCCTGGACGGTGCATTCTTGTCGGCCGCCATGACAAAGGTTCCACTCGGTGCTTGGTTCACACTGACCCTCGCGGCAGTCCTGGCTATCTTCTTCATTATCTGGCGATTTGGAAAAGAGCAGCAATGGGGAGCAGAAGCTGCCGATCGTGCACCGCTTGACCGTTTCGCACTAGCGGATGGAGAAGGGATATACAGGCTCACACGCCACGACAACGAACCAGTGTCCACGAATCGCGGCTTTGGCATTTTCTTTGACAAGATCGGCGATGGTAGCACGCCCATGGTCTTCAGTCAATTCCTCGAGAAACTGGTGACGAGGCCGGAAACCACCGTCTTCCTCCATCTCCGCGCGGTGGAAAGGCCCACCATTCCAGACGACGAGCGTTTCTTCGTCTACGACTTGCCTTGGCCAAATTGCTACCGCCTTATGATCAGATACGGCTACATGGACGAAGTCATCACTCCAGACCTTGCATCCATTGTGCTTGACCAAGTCAGACAGCACGTCATTGAGCGCAACGCCAGCAGGTACCACAATCACGCTCACAGGATCATTGTACGCCACGAGGCTTCCGAAATCCAGCCCGTCGACCCATCAGCCAAGAATGCGACCAGCACAAGCAGCGAAAGCGACACAGCCGCTGTGCTTACGTCAATCGATGCAGCTTACGCCCACCGCATTGTCTATGTGATCGGAAAAGAAGAGATGAACATCCGCAAGGAGTCGCCGTATTGGCGATCATTCCTTCTCTCGATATTCCTGTTCGTACGCCACAACACACGCAGCAAGATGGCGAACTTGAAGGTGCCGATCGACAAGTTGGTCGAGATCGGCTTCGTCAAAGACATTTGAAACTCTCAATGGAAGTGCGAGACAAAACACAACCTCAGGTGGCCCGCCGTGTCATATTGGCGCAATGATCGGCCTTGGTGCCGCCAGGCACAAGGCGACAGCAGCATGTTGCACACTAATGTGCATCCCGTCCTCTCAGCTGCGGCTTCCGATGCTGAAGCGGAGTCGACCGATTCTCCGGCGAACACATGTGAACTCAAATTCGAGCCATGCGATGAGCGAAGGTCTGTTTGCAAACAGCAGAGATGTTTCGAGTAGTAGTAGCAACTTGATGGTCCAGCAGTCAGATGGCCATCCGAGGAGTTTGCAAGATACGACATCAAGCAACTGAGCTGTTGCAAGGAATGACGGGCCCGCCTCACGACTAGATACAGTCATGTCACTTCTGCTGCTGTTGCTACCGGATTGCATGACCTGGATTGAAGACAGTGATCAATTGAATAGTCCGTACGTACATATAAGCTGGCGAGACAGATTACTCGCCAGATCTCTGACACCCATGAAGAAATAATGTGTATGGATGATAATGAAGCTACGTCTCACAACATCAGCGTCTCCCTCATTTACTCTTCTTGACTGACAAAGTCGTCTAATTCGTCTAGCACCACCATTGAGATAGCGTCAGATCTGAGATCTTATGAATGCATCTGAAATGCTGCTACTGCTATATACAGCTTGAAAAATATTTATACTAGCCACAGCGACTTAATCACATGTATGCACAACAACAACATTGAATCTTCATAGTTGGAGCAAGCATGGTGACACCCTAACCCTATGTGGCCCAATTGTCAAGTTCAACCTTCGATGTAACGTACTCCGCAATTAAGCGGATCAG